>JAKCPI010030416.1:0-10177 GCA_023213315.1 Euborellia annulipes
TTTATTAAAAAAAATTAATTTATATTTTTAATCAAATTAACTAAATTATCTTATAGACTCTCACGGAACATTGACACTCGCCTGTTTTTATAAAAAATATACATGTGCACAAATTCGTGCCAGGACAACAATGACAACTTTGTGCCTAATTAGTTTATAAGCCAACGAGGACTGAGGATGGACAAATAAATTTTGTCCGAAACGTCTCCTTTCGGCATTTAACATCCAAAGGCTCTCTTGTGTCTTTATTTGCTGCACCTGTACTTGCTCTTTTCCATTCCAAATTAACTAAATTCAATAGCTTTGTTTCTTGGTCATCCTCTCGAGATATATTAAGAGTTTGAATAATAACAAAAATTTTTAATTATTGTTTTATATTTCAGAGCAGTTCCTTGGGCGTATATTATTAATGATATAATGAAAAAGATTCGAGAAAATTACTAGTCAAGAAATAAAAATAAAAAAAGAACCGGGCTTTGTTTCTTTTTATTTATTTTATTTATTTGGTGGATGTTTATCGAGAAAAAAAGTCCGTGAACAATTGAAAAATGGAGGTAAAAAATTCCCTATAAAATAATTTGTAAATTTGAATACGACATGCTCTTACATCACTACTTGATTTCTATGCGTAAAAATAAAATAAAAAAATAGAATAAGTTGACTTTTTTTTAAATTTTAATTAAAGATATAAAATTTTCATAAGAATAAGGCTTAATTTACTTGAATTATTTATTTGGAATATTAAAGAATCCTGAGGAAGGTGACCGAAACGTCAAACCTTGGCGAGACGATATTTGTTTACATTTATTCCAGGAACACCCAAGGCGATTGAATAAATTCTGTTAAGTGACGGACGACCAAGCCCCGAATTAAATTTACGAGAGGTTGATTGAATCAAGGTGGACACGGTGATAGATAGACTTGAATTAAAAAATTATAAAAAAAAAAGCTGGAGAGAAGTGTTTATGTATTTCTGCCTGGACCGATTTCTAAGCATTAGACGATGGATGGTTTCCTACCAGTTTAAACCAACTCTCTTCACTTGGTGAAAACGTTATCTTGGACATGGACGTTTTGTAGACGACTTGGATTATTTTCTCAAATGATAAACATATTTTATTTGAGTAGGCCTATGGTGTGATAAACTAAAAAAGCAGAGTGACCACCAGAGCACGTGATTGTGGGTCAGGTGCCAGGTAACTGTTCGGCGCCTTCCTTCTGTCTTTAGCCAGGTCATGGACCGACCCTCCAAGCGACCAATTAACGACTTTAGCCAGCAGCTAAAGAAATTTTTATTTTATTTACATTTTATGCCAAGCTAGAAAATGATATATAATTTGTTATGGAAAAACATTTAGAGATTATAATAATTATCTAAACAAATTGGAGGATCTTTAAAGAACAGATCTTAAATCAGAGAAAAAGAAATAAGGAAATGATTTATTTATTTTTAATAAATAAATTTTACCGAGACCAGATCTCTGGTCACATTTACAATTTGTGAACCAGTGCGTACGGATCTCGGAGAATAATAAGTCAGATTTATGCCCCGATTAAATTTTTTTTTCTCGGGTTCCTATATCTGAAACACACTTACTTTGCCATTGGCCAAATGGTTTTTCCGACGGCCATTTAATTAAGTTAAAAAATAAATAAATTTATAATATATCCCACATATTATGCGGGAAATTTTAGTGGATATTTTTAAAATATGAATATTATTAGTCTAACGAGTCAGGGGTGTCAAACTCAAAAGCTGACTTGGGCCAAATAAACAATGCTTAACTTTAGGTGGCCCGCAAAAAAAAAAGTTTATAAATAAAGTATATTATAATTTTATATGTTGGTTTCGTTTCTAATTCACATTTCTATTTTATTTTTAATTTGGGACAGATATATTGACTGGGCCGCAAAAATGTTCATCTCGGGCCGCGAGTTTGACACCCCTGATCTAAGTTATTGTAATAATATATTAGAGTTACTTATTCTGATAGTCCGAGGGTTGAATTAAAAAATAAATTTATTCACGGGCTCTATTAGTAAATTTCGTAACTTCTTCTCATAATTATAAAAAATAATGAAAGATTTAATAAATTATTAATGCCTCTTATGAGCTTAAAAATAATATATTAAATTTAAAATTTAAGGGCAGCGGATTGAAAAAAATTGAAGGGGGGAGGGGGAGGAGTTTTTGTTAACATTTTTTAAAATATCTTTTCCGATATGTGAGTCTATTTAGACCCCGTTCCTAAATTAATAGACAATTTGGAAAAATTTTTATCGCTTTGATCGGGAACCGAACCTCTGATCTCTAGCACAAGATCTATATCACTATACATTCCATTTTGTTCATCTCTCGAGATAGCAACAAACATCTAAAAAATTGGACAAAAATATTTTCTATTCTATTATGAACAGTAAAATTCCTTATCTAAGAATTTTTTTTCAAGGGTTAACAAAAATAATATTACAAAACGAAAATTAAGAAATTAGCAAATTGTTTTTTCAAAATTAGATATCGCGAAAAAGGAAAAATAATTCTAGCATTTCAAAGATTCCAAGGATCTTTGAAAAATTTGTTCATCTCTCGAGATAGCGATGCCTGGTGTAGATTAGGTCCGACCGAAACAAGAATTTTGCCGGAAACAAACTATTCGGCCTTCCCTCGTCGTCCGCCCGAAACAGAAACCACACTACACTTCATTTAAAATAATAAAAAAATTTCTTATTTTTTTTTTTTAAATTTTTTTGGATTGGGAAAAATTTTTCCCCTCTTTTGAAAACATTATTTCCTTTTTTTTTTATAAAAAAATAATTTTTTTTTTCCCCCTTTTTTTCTTTTACAATTCTCTTTTTTTATCTAGTTTCCCCTTCTTTTCTTTTTTTAACCCTATTTTTAACCCAGCTGTAGATAACAGTTGATATAGGAGATAGAAGTTCGTAACCAAAGGTTGAGGCCTCTAGAAGAGTTTCATTTTACTTAGAGATTCAACATTTGGCTGTTTCCTCTATTCAACTATAATAAGAGATTTTCAAACCCGGTCTCTTTAAGGCCTTTCCACGGTGAATTCTAACAAAAAGGGTTGGATAGACCCCATGCCGAAAAATAGACTTTAAAACAATTGTCTTTTTTATTTAAGGTCTTTTTCGGCATCTAAGGCCATTTAGACCCCATCCCTATTTATTTCAAATGAATTGTAGTCAATTCAAATGAAATAAATTTTTCTCGATTGGGACGGGAAGCGAATCGGGACCCCCGCACCAGAAGCTAATGTCTTCTCTTTGAGCCATGGGTCACGGGCATTTAAAACAATTAAAAAATATAAAAAGCAAGAAATGACGTATTCTTACTATTATTACGTATTTTACTGAGTTATGACAGTTCTCTTTCCTTGATGTTTTTATTTAGTTTTTTCCTGAATTAAAGTAGACTAGATATAATAATGTTATAATTTTAAAAACCAGGACATTTATTATGTCAAATTATTTTATATATCTTTTTGTTGTTTTAGGCTTATATCTATTTAGTTAGTTCTCTATATCTGATCTGTTATACAGTAGGCCTACTATTACATATCTTTTTGAGTAACACTTAATATCGAGTCACGGGACACTAGTAGTGGTCCGTGGCCCAGGGCTTTGAGAATCATTGTTTTAGTGAAGTTTGAAATATTTTCTTTTAGGTTCTTCTGCTCAAAATATTTTTTTGACAAATTTCTCTTGTACCACTTTTATTTATTTGATTTTGTTTTCCACATTTTTCAAGCCTCTATGAGAGTACCCAGGAAAGGAACGGTTGATTAATGGGATTAAAAAATTAGCAACGAATAAACCCAAAAACTTGTATCTGAATTGCATTGATCTAAAAAAGTCCAAGTAACCAGAGATAAAAGATTGTTAGAATTTTTTTTTCTTAAAAACAAACTTTTTCCCATTCACACTCACACTCTTGGATACCAAATGGCTTAAATAAAATCATCGGAGTGCCTGGGATCTAACCCGCGAGTATGCTACCAACCGCACCAAGTCCGAGGGCTTTTATGAACCCCCCCCCCCCCCCAAAAAAAATAAAAAGGGAGAATTTTTTTTATATAATATAATTTTTATAAATAAAAAAAAAAAAAAAAAAATTTTTTTTTTTTTAAATAAAAATAATTTTAAATTTAAAAAATCTTAGGCTATGGATTTTTAAAATTTTTTAATGTAAAATAGCTCGTGCCATCTTTGAATGTTGTTAAATCGAGTGTGTAAATTTCAGGATAGATGATGATCCCCTCGTTAGGTAGGCAGTGTTTATCAAAACTATAAATTAAAATTTCTTTCTTGAGAATAAATTTTATTTTATGCTACATGAGTGTGTTAATACAATAGATGGTCCAGTACAAAAATTAACACGCGGGTGATCAGAATAGACTGAGATTCTGGGTTCGATCATAGGGAGTTCACAACCCAATCTCACTATGCAACAATTAAATTTTTAATAAACACGTTTTCAAAAAAGTGAGCATTATTCAAAGAAATAATCAAAAAATAATTGTCTTCAAAAAACAAATTTTTTTGAAATCAGATTGCGTGTTTTTCGTAACATCAAAATATCTTAATATTTTCTTTAATTTGTTAGCAATTATGTGATAAAAAATTATTTAAAAAACACATGAAAGGGGATAATAATAATTATTGAATTTAATTTGTGCCGAACTAGGAAACTTTCTTTTAATTCTAGAACATCTTAAAATGATGAGGTGGATAAATCTTGTACAATTTAATTTTTTTTATATAAAATCAAATAGTCTGTATTCAAATACATAAAAAAAAAAAAATTATTAAATTAAAAAAAATAATAATTTTTTCTATCATTATTTTTGATAACGGAATAAAAAAATTAGTTAATATGCCAACCCTTTTTATTTTACTAAAAATATTATTTAAAAAAAAAAATAATGTAATAAGATCAAAATTTGAACGATAATTAGTTCTTCAAATTTGCCTCATGACCAGGTGGGTAATTTTTTTTTTACTCGTAAAATAAACTTTTGGCGCAATTTTTATCAATTCATTTTCTTTTCTTTTTTAGTCAATTTACATACATGACATATCCATCGACATGCATGCCGATGATGTATGCTGACAACCGCAACGGGGTTAAGGACAGTTGAAACTTTTTTTTTTTTTTAAATAAAGGGAAGAGGTGATAAAAAAAAATTGCAAAATGCTCCGATTGATTTGCCAAATAGGGCATGACAGGAAACGCGACAACAAACCAAGAAGACGATCAACTACTTCATGCATTTTAATCACTTTTCTGAAAGGTGCATGCACGTTCATATGGTCATTTCAACGAAATAAAAATAGCCTTGTTTTCTAGGTGAATAACATTCTCTAAGAGAGAGTTAATGACGGTTGACAAATAAGATGGAAACTTACGTGGCGAGTTGGTGTTTAGAAGAGTAGAATAAGTGTCAAGTTGTTTATGTTAAATTTGAGACAAAAGTCCGTCGTTTGTTGAGCGTTTAACCAAATGCCATAAAGAGTAGCCGTTGCCGAATATTAAAAAAAAAAATAATCACAAGTGTCACTCGCGCTTAGCGTTTCGTATATGAGTTTACGCTTTTACTGAGGCCTTCTAGTACCTGCTAAAACACCAAATGGCAACTGACTGTTCGCGGCGAGTCAGTGACGGTCGATGGTACCGTCCCTACGGCGCCGCCCCTCCAGCGGCACCCCCTCCTATTATATCCCTCCAGCGCCACCCGAGGGCCAATCAAGGGCGGTGGAGGCGCCTGGTAGCGCCGCCCCCGGCTCGACAATACGCCGACCTTGCAATCTATGATAACGCCCTATAGCAGAGAAGGGGGCCCACCTCTTCGCTCATCTCGCTTTATCGGGGTGATTTTTTTAAATTTTTTAATGATTAAAACATCTGGATTTCTTTTAAAAATTATCTTTTATTAGCTTAAAGAGAGTATAGAAAAAAATCTTGATTATAATCTTCCCATAAAAGAGAAAATAGCGATAGCTCTTTTAACCTCTGATATTTTAAGAAAAGTGCATTGCCACTTTACGATTATATGATCAAAAAAAATCTGGTGTGATTGGTTACACGGCACACAATTTTATTTTACCTTTGGTAAAAGAAAGTTATGTTCTGTGCTTGACACTAGAGTTTTTGCGTAGACATATATATTTAGTGTTACCATGGCAACCATTTCTACTGTCTTTCCTATGAAGTACAAGTGTGCTTCAAAAAATTTAGTAATTACTGTTCTTTTAAAATAAGTAGGAACATGTCAATATGTTCGGGATGTACCTAAAATCTCAAAAAAAAAAATCTGGAGAGAAATAAAATGCTTAAAAAGTTATGTTCTGTGCTTGTCACACCAGATTTTTTGTGTCAACATATATTTAGTTTCTGACAGTACGATACATTTGATTTTCAAGATGTAAAATTTATAGGTCCTATAGGATACTTATAAGTATGGGAAAATATTTATATTTTGTTACCATGGCAACCATTTCTCCTATCTTTTCTATGGAGTACAAGTGTAAAGTGATCTTCAAAAGATTTCAATGGCAAAATAAGAATATACATTTTAAAGCGCATTTTAAAAATAAGTGATTTTTGAATTTTAATCAAAATCGATGGATTTTGAGAAAATAGGAAAAAAAACGGAAAAATTGCATCAGTAAAGAACTAGTACTTTTTGGCCGATTTCGTTGAAAAACTTTGTATTACGTCACAGGAGGGTACCTAACTTAAATATAAAATTTCAACCTGGTAGCTCTTTTGGTTCTTGAGATATTTTGTTCAGACAGACACACATACACACACAGAAAAATCCATGTCGCGAAAACCACTTTTTTGGATTCAGCGGATCTCAAAACACGTATATCCATCAAAATCCCGACATCGAATTTTTGACATGAATTCACTACTTCTTTCTCTCTCTATACGGTATATTAACATATATAGAGGTAAGAGAAAGTAAAAAGTATTTTATATTTTCTGCGGTAGGGGGTGGACAGGAGGATCGCTCCAATTTTTCAATCCCCCCTCTGAAAAAATAATGCAAAAAAGGAGTCTTCAAAAATTCTATCATAATATAGTAATATAGTTTTGTTTTTTCAAGTAAAATTTTCTTTCTTTTGAAAATTTTAAGCTTTTAGGATGAAACCGAACTAATCGGAAATGGACCATATAAAACCAAATTTCTTTATTAATGTTTTTTTAGCCTAAAGGCCTCTTACCAGAATCTACCCTAAAGTTTGTATGAAATTAAGTATAGAGCCTAATGGGAGAGAACTGAAAGATATTTAGATGTTTGTTTGGATAACACAAAAAAATTAATTATTATTAAAAATTTCATGTAAATATTTCAAAACATGTGATTGGATCAACTTTACTCATTTCATTGATACAGCCTATTAATTTCCTTATTATTCGCAATTTTGTTTTTACTTTTCAAAGAGAAAGTAAAGTAATTTAAATGTTTTATTGCAATTTTTAACTATTGGTTTATACATTTTTTTGGAAAAAACAATTAAAAATCTTTTGCTGGAAGTATAGTTATTAGAAAGTAATTAAGGAAAGTTCCTATTTAACAAAAATAAAAAAAACTTGTGAAAAATTAACGCGATGACTAAATATTTTAGAAAGAAATTTCGTTTAATATCTTTTTCTATATCTGAGGCTATTTAGCACCGTTATTTATTTTAATTGAATGGTAGCAACTTCATTGAAATAAATTTTTTCTTTCGGTAAGCGAAAGTTGTATGAAGTGCTTTAGATGGGGCATCTCTCCCGGAATTACCTTTCTTGATAGCCGGTAAAAAATAAAATAAATCATTCTAGCTTGAGACTCACCAAAATAATCTCCGGCAGTTTGGAACTCGAGGATTCACTTTTGAAGAAACAAAAGAAAATTGGAAGAAGAAATCGACTTCAAAATGGCGCAGATATATCTGAAAAATGGAAAATAATCATATGATTTTTTAGTAAGGAGTATACGCCGTATACGACAAAAATTTCTTTCATTTTAATTAGCTACCAATCAATTGAAATAAATAAGGTTAGGTTATGAGCAGGTGCAGAAAAAGAAAATAAACGAAAATTTTTTTTCATCATAGTCATATAAAAATTTACTCGGATTTGGTTTCATGATAAGGCCTACGTATAATGCGGGAAAATATATGATTACCATCATTATAAAATTTCTTTGATCGACTCTTTTTTTAAGTCTTTCGGCATCTGAGGCCAAATAGGCTTTAAAACAAAACTTGTATACGATACATGTGAATAGGCACATTTATTTATACCAACTGGTAGCCAATTGTTTTAAATAATTATTCATCAGACTGGGATTCGAACTCACTCCCTTTTGGCTTTTGAGGTTATCAATAATGGCATGTCATTATCTTTAACCTCTCGATCACAGGGGAGATCGACTCTTAAAAGAATTTCAAATTTTACTTACAAATAATTTTATTTTTTCTGGTAGAAATTTCAAAAAATAATAATAAATAGAATCTGCATCCAATCACCGTAACTGACATTGGCTACAAAATATGTTTTTTTATTCTTTACCGCATGGTCCATCATTCCAAGTTAAATATTAAGTCTAAATGCAAAGATTCTATTTTGAGATCCTCTTGCCACAATAAAAATACAACCAAGAGATGATCCGACTCCAGGTATCCAACTATTTATTTATTGTTCATGGACACATCAAGGGTATTTTCTTTAAGTTAGCCTGATTTGCAATCTCCTTACAAATATAAAAACTAATAAAAGTCGAAACTTAAATTAAACTCATAAAAAGTTTTATAAATATCGCAATGACATAAAAATTAAAATAAATTTAAGAACCATTTCTAGTCTAAAATAAAGGCTTACAGATTTGGTAGCACAGAAATTAAAATTATATTATTATGGTAACTCCTTTCGTTTCGAATTTCATTGCAGTATGAATTTTTTATTTGAAGGATTCTTGCTGTGAAGACATTATTTTTAATTGAATGAAGGAATCAGGATGTCACAGCGACTCTTAATGAAGGTAAGTGTTAATATATATATAAATTAAAAAATAATTTTTAATTATTAATTTTTTTTTTTTTTTCAGAGTTTTGGCCAACCAATGTACAAGAAGGTTTCAATCCTCAACGGACCATCATCAGAGCCCGGAAAGCGAAATAAATCACAATAATTTTTTTTATAATATATAGGCCTACATTTGTGTTCACAAAAGATGATGGTCCGTTAAGGAATGAAACCTTCTTGTACATTGGTTGGCCAAAACTCTGAAAACAAAAAAAAATTAATAAATTAAAAATTATTTTTTAATTTATATAATATAGGTCTATCTATTAACACTTACCTTCATCAAGAGTCGCTGTGACATCCTGATTCCTTCAATCAATTAAAAATAATTTATTTTACATTCTAATCAAAACATGGATTATATATTTTCGCCACTTTAGCACTCAAAAGAGAAGACGTTTGTTAGACTTATTTCAAAAATTGAATTTTCAGACTTTCGCCTCTACGATTCTCAGCATCCGATAAAAAAATTGAAATTTTTTGTTCATTCCAAAAAGTGAATACAGATCTACAACTCTGCAAGTAATTTCATCAATCAATTGTTAATTTAAATTAAAACGGCCAAACTCTAAATAACCTTAGAGACCAAAAGTCTTAAAAAAAATTTAAAGTAAATTTTTTTTATAATTTTATTTAAGGTTTTTTTCGACATCGAAGGCCATTTAGCCCCCTCTCTTTCTCTATTTCAATTGGTAGCCAATCCAATTGAAATAAATTTTTGCAACATGAGACGGGATACGATCCCTTGACCCCTAGCAGAAGAGGCAGAAACTCTACCACTGTCCCAAGGGCAAGTAAATTTCTGATTATAAAAAATTAAAATGTTAAAAACAAAATGAATTCCCTTCAATTTGCAAAAACAAATCTGTTCAATTTGCAAAAACAAATCTGTTCAATCTGTTAAAAACAAATCAAGAATAAACCAGGTCCCCCTAAACGGAAATATACCGCATTTGAGCCAACTGAGATTCCTACTAATTCTCTTAAATTTATTAGGTTAATTAGAATAAGACTATATAAATTTTTTTGCCTGAACAGCAAAATAGGCCAATATTTACTATTTCTAAGAATACTTTGATAATA
>JAKCPI010030417.1:0-31356 GCA_023213315.1 Euborellia annulipes
AAAAAAAGAGTTTTTGTCTCAAGAACTAAATTCAAATAAGAAATGTCAAAAATAATTTGAATAAATAAATAATTAAAAACTATTACCTTTAGTATTGTTAAAATGAGATTTAAACTTCCCTTTGTTTAGGTGTTTCTTTTAAATTCAAACCATTCAAAAAGTTTATTCAAAATAAACCTTTTACAAGATGAATCAAGAATGATGAGGGAATTTTCAATTTTTGATTTCAAGTTTTTCTAACGCCCGAACTCTTATCTCTATGATGGAATGCCCCTTTAAAATAGAAAATATTTATTAATACAATTGGGATTAATGATATGGATTTTGTAGGCTACCTACCTAATTTTTCAAGAAAAGTAATTATGAGATTCTTTTTCCTTTTCCATTTTCTTTGAAATTTCTTTCTATTATTAGGTAGAAAAATAAATTCTCTATCTTAAGTTACTCATAGTCAGACCATAATAATGGGTGAGATTTTGTAAAAATTATAAAAATAAAATATATTTAAGTAAAAAATATGAAATTACTTTGAATTTGAATCCTCCAATTGAAAAATGTCAAATTGGCGTTTGTTACTTTGATTGGCTCACTAACAAACAGGTTAGCCAACGTTGAAGAGACTCAACCCGGCAACTTATAAAAAAAATAAGGCGGAAAATATTTCAAATATTTTTCTAGTCTGGTATTTTTTGATCTGATTCTATTTTTCTTGATTTTTTTTTTATAAATTTATTTCGACCATACTCTTATTAAATGAATAGATTGTGTAATAATGGCTAAACTTTATACTTTTTTATAACAGATAATTTCATATTTTTTTAAACAATGAAATATTTTCTTCCATGTTTTATGACGTCATTTCAAAAGTTATTTAGAATTGTTAGTAATAATCTCGACATTGATTATTAAATAATCTTTGTAAGTATTCAATATTTGAGATATTAATTTTTATATTATATAATCAAAGCCCGAGTGTTATTATTCATAAAAGTGAAGAATAAAATAGAAAAATTTGGACATTTTTAAAATAGATTTAAAATGAATGATTCTCAACCAATGTCTTTATCACCTGAGAGTCGCTTAAATAATGTTCAAATTAATCACTTTAATGCAAATAATGATAAAAGGCAAATTGAAGAAATTCGTATCCTTTTTATTATTTATTTAGCTGTTGAATTCAAAGCGGGTTCGTTTTAAAAATAATTTAGTTAAGATATAAAAAAATATACATGTGAACAGACTTTTGTGTCACAACACCAATGACAACCTTGTGCTTAATTATAATATAAGCCTATAAGGACTGAAGATGGACAAATTAAATTTGTCCGAAATGTCTCCTTTCGGCATTTGGCATCCAAAGGCTTTCTTTTATTTGTTTCTTCTGTACTTGCTCTTTTCCAACTCGTATCATCAACAGCAACTTCTCTCTGGAATGTAATCTAGTTAATCCTAATCTCTTTCTTTCAGTCAACTTATAGTAAATCTTTTAAAACGCTACATACAAGCCGGTGATTCGGCGATTTTTCATCACACACGCGTACGAGTCTGGCTAGGCTCGCCTTCAAACGAGCCAAATCCGCAAGTGTGTGGGCTCTCAAGAACCGAGCCGAGCCAAAATCAGTCATTTATTCATAAAATACTTTTTGTCTTTTTATTTAAATATTTAATCTGAGGTACGAGCCCGAGCCGAGTTGGACAGAAGGCCCTGACGCATGTACCCCGGCTCTGCTCACGTCGTTAGAGCCCACACACTAGAGGATTTGGCTCGTTTGTAGGCTACCAAAGCCCGGCGTGTAAGGGGCGCTTAAGAGTTCAAATATAGTCAGGAATATCTCCTCATCCACCGCCAAAACGGTCCTTTTTGGCATCTACAGCCATTTAGACCCCATCCGTATTTATTTCACATTTCAGATTGGTAGCCAAATCAAATGAAATAAATTTTTCTCGCTGGGACAGGAAACGAACCCAGGAACCTAGGCACGAGAAGCTAATGTCTTCTCTCTGACCCACGAGTCATGGGTGAAATTCATTTTTAATAAAAGTAAAAAAAAAAATTTATATTAATTCCATTTTAACTTAACATTTCTAAAGCTTCTAAATATCGAAATATTTTTGACTTCCCTTCATTTAATATTCTTCAATCGAAGGTCATGGATGACGTTTTATATTCAGGTATTTTTTCAATTTGACAACAAGTAGTTTAAAGAAATATCGAAATAAACAAGTCTTTATTTTTTTCAGATGAACCTCTTGTAATAAGTGCTCCAACTGGATCTGGAAAAACAGTTATTTTTGAGCTGGCAATTATTAGACTACTTCAAATAAAAGAAAAGAAAAATTTTCAAAATGACTTAAAAATTGTTTATAGTAAGTATTTTTAATTAAATGTTTTTTTTTATAAATTGGCATCGAAGGTCTCTTTAAAGTCAGAAACAAATAACGTTGAAATAAAACTGTGACGATTTATCAGTCCATATTTATTTCAATATTCTCACCCAACGAAAACGAGTCTCTTGGAAAGTGAAGATCTCTTCTTCTGAAAGGGACTGGGGAACAATTCAATATCTTTACACTTTTTTGTTTAAGGTCTGTTTCGAGTTCAAAGACCGTTTTCCAGATCTAGACTTCGTTCCTATTTATTTCAAATGTTCTTATTTAAATTAACCGGTGGCATTTCTCGCGTTTTCAACAATGAACTTAAAGTAACCAAATGCTTACACCCGTAGATGACATATGACATTGTAAACATTCCTAAAACTCAAAACATTTTTTAAATCTTTTGTATTACTTTATATTTGTGATTTATTTATAAACATTTGAAGAAATAAAGTGGCTCTTGTATTTGAACACTATTTAAATTGATTGTTAGCCAAAACAATTTAAATAAATTTTTGTTGCCGGGATGCGAACCCGCAACCCTTGGTACAAATGGCCAGTATGCTAGCCACTACACCAAGGTCCGAGGGCCTATTAATATATTATATATATATAATATTCTTTAAAAATAATCTCGCAGAATAAATTAATCTCAGTTTATTTTAGTGGCTCCTATAAAAGCCTTATGTGCGGAGAGGTATGAGGACTGGAAAAAAAAATTTTCTCCATTTGGAATAAAATGTCAAGAAGTCACAGGGGATGTGAATGAATTGGAATATAACAGTTTGCCAAATTGTAATATAATATTTACAACGCCTGAAAAATGGGATTCGCTAACAAGGAAATGGAGAGACAATAAAAAACTCATTTCTATGATTAAACTCTTTTTGATTGATGAGGTAAAAAATAAATTTAACCGTTAAGAATATTTTATCAATAATTAATTTTTTTTTCCTTAAGGTTCATTTGTTAAATGACGATAAAAGAGGACCAATTCTTGAAGCAGTTGTTACTAGAATGAAAACGATAAGAATTTGCTTAAAATCTAACATATCCACAATAGAACTTCGATTCATAGCTGTATCGGCAACTTTTCCAAATGTAGAGGATATTGCTCAATGGTTAGGTAATAATGAAGATGTTCCAGCAAAATATATTAAATTAGATGAAGGCTTTAGACCAGTAAAATTAAAAAAAGTCGTTCTTGGTTTTCCATTCTCTGGTAATAAAGGTATTTTTCAATTTGAAATCATGTTGAGTTATAAACTCCGACAAATTCTAATCGATTATGCTGAGGGAAAACCAACTTTAATCTTTTGTAGTACACGAAAAGGAGTTATACAAACATGTGATATATTAATCAAACAAATTACATTCCAAATGAACGATACACAGAAAAAACGATTAAAAGAGACTGCAACCTTTTTAAAAGAATTAAAATTAAAAGAATATCTTGTGTCAGGAGTTGGTTATCATCATGCTGGAATGCAAGTGGAAGACAGAAGAAGTATCGAAGATATTTTCAGAATGGGATTATTACCAGTTTTAGTGACAACATCCACCTTGGCAATGGGAGTCAATTTACCTGCTCATTTAGTGATCATTAAATCGACATCGCAATACATAAGTGGATCATACCAAGACCTTAATGAGATTCAACTTTTGCAAATGATCGGTCGAGCTGGAAGACCTCAATTTGACACGACAGGAACCGCAGTGATATTAACCCGAGACAAAGATAAGGAAAAATATGAACGAATTGTAAATAGCCAAGATATGATAGAAAGTAGCCTGCATAAACATTTAATTGAACATCTTAATGCTGAAATCGTTCTGTTAACAATCAATGAGAAAGCAATTGCTATGAATTGGATACGATCCACATATTTATATGTAAGAGCGATGAAAAACCCATCTTATTATGGTTTTAAAGTGAATATTTCAAAAAAGAAATTGAAAATAGACTCCAAGATATATGTTTGAAAGAAATGGAGGCTCTTGAAAATACAGATTTAATAGAAATGGATATTCTTGATGTTCGGCCAACTCCAGTTGGGAAGCTTATGTCACGTTATTATCTCTCTTTCGAAACAATGAAAAAGTTTACACTTCTTTCTGGATCAGAAAATATTCCACAAATGTTGGAAGTAATTTCAACTTGTCAAGAATTCGATGAGGTTCAGTTGCGAGTAAATGAAAAAAAATTTTTAAATCAACTCAATAAATCTAAGAATTCAGAGATAATAAAATATCCTTTTAAGGGTGCGATAAAAACAAAAGAAATGAAAGTTAACTGTCTAATACAAGCAGCTTTTGGAAATATAACCATCCCTGATTTTTCGTTGCAACAAGAGGGGACAAAAATATTAAGGATTGGAGAAAGAATTTCAAGTTGTCTGACACAATATTTATATTTAAAAAAAAGTTATCTTAATCTTCTAAGTGCGTTAATTTTAGCAAAATGTTTTCATTGTAAACTTTGGGAAGATTCACCTTATATCTCAAGACAACTTCCTAAAATTGGAACTACATATTCGACATTATTGGCTGGAGCTGGAAAAACAACTTTTGAAAAAATTATTGAATCAAACCCACGAGATTTAGAAAGAATTTTAAATAAACCTCCACCTTTTGGAAATCTTTTGAAAGAATATGCTCAACAAATTCCGGTTTATGAATTAAATTTAGAATTATTATTACATAAAAAGATTCAAGTTAAAGTTTTTATTAAAAATGCAAAAGAAATTAATACTCAAAATACTAATTGGTTAAATATTTTAGTAGGTGATCCTTCAGGTATTTTATTGTTAAAAGATCGATTTAATAGAAATATTTTATTGAATACAGGATCTCATACTTGGATAATTGATTTGAAAGATTTTGAGAATATTGAAACGGTAAATGCTGATTTGATTAGCGAAGATTGGGCAGGTGTAGATCAAAAAGCAACATTGAAATTGAATTCAGGTATAAATAAATTCAAATTAGATTTAAATCGATTTAAGCATAGACAAGAAAAACAATTAAGCTTATCAAAAAAAGCAAAGTTCAAGAAGAAATTAAAAAATTCTCAAATTCATTTCCTAATACCCCATCAAAAAGATTGTCCATTAAGTGTGATTTGGAACCAAATATTAGCTTTAAAGAAAATTTGCCAGTTCCAGATGAGATACCAACAAAAAAAATTAGAAGAAATGAAGAAAATGAATGGTTTACTCAAAATCAATCAAATAACAATAAAGAAATCACTACTAATGAAATTGATGACGATATTGATTGCGATTTAAGTGGAAGTAATGGAAAATCAAGAAACATGTTATATTTAGAGAATGGAATAACTGAAGACAGCTATCTCAATGATGATTTGGAGAATTATTTTAATGAACATGTTGAAAACGAAACGTTTCAGGAGAAAGAAAATATTTTGCCTGAAATATTTGACGATTCATTATTTGAAAATGAATCAAAATTGTCATTTACAAAGTTAAATGCTCAAGAAGAAGAAAATCAAGAATTTTTAAATTCCGATAGAAGAGAAAATTCTTTTGAATCACAAGAAACTTATAATTCATCTTTAGAAGAATTCTCCCAGTTAAGGTTAGATAATTCCTTTGAAATAGATGACATAGTAGAAGAAAACTATTGTGAGAAAGTCACTCAAGAAAATAATTTTTTTTCAAATATTGCATATAAAATGTATCAAGATAAAATCCAATTTAAAAAAGAAATAAGCATTTCAAGTCAAGTTACACATTATTTCTTAGAAAGATGCGAAATAAAATTAAAAAATGAAATTATGATTGATATTCAAACAAGAATTGAAACATTAAATTATAATCGAAATGGGAAATTAATTAAAAGTGAAGAGAAAAAATATATACAAAAACTTATGAATGATTTTTATACTAATTGTGAATTTATTAAAATTTTAAATTTATTTTTAGAAAAAAATTTATGGAAAAAAAATTTTGAAAATTATTATTGCCCAAAGATAAATGAAGAAATTGATCAAATAAATAATTTGATAAATTTACTTAGAAATAAAAATAAATTTATTAAAGATGAATGTAGATTTTTTAAAGAAAAATATAATTATAAAAAATTTCATTTATCTGAATTAATTGTTGAAAGAGAAGAAATTAAAGAAAAAATAGAAATAGAAGTGAGAGAAAAAGAAGAAAAAAAATTTTACATCTACCATTTTATCAAAAGAAACAAATTTTATTAACGAAGAGGATATAAATGGAAATGAATATATAAATGAAGAAAATGAAAAAGTAGAAATAGAAGAGAGAGAAAAGGAAGAAAAAAATAGATGATTTAGAAGAAAGAGAAAAAATACATTTTTTTAACGAAGAGGATTTAAATGGAAATGAAGAAGATGAAATTTTTAAATCAACAAATTTTGAAGCAGAAATGGCTTGTATTGAACCATTAATGGATCTGTTGTATTTGGATCACGAACTTGGAGAGGAATATTTAAATAATAATTTGGTTAATTCATTTATAGATTCAAAAAAAGAAGAGCCATATATTCAAATGAATTTATCTCTAATAGAAAACAATAAATTCAATTTGAATAATTTCTCTGAAGAAATTCAAGATAATATTTTTAGTTTTAATGAATCAGAAAATGATGAAGTAAAACAATTTGATAATTTATGGAATAATAATAATAATGAAGAGGAAGAAGAAAATGTGGAAGAAAATAATATATTTTCAAATTCTTTTAAGGAAATATTTCCAAATAATGATTTTCAAGTTACTCATTGTGAAGAAAATATTTTTAAAAATTTAGAACAATCGTTAGGTTTAACTTTAAATGAAAATAATGATAATTTTAGTTATCAAAATGAAGTTAATACACCCCTATGTTTTTCTAATTATAAAAGTCAAAAAACTAGCCATTTGAGAAGGAAATATGTTGAAAAATGTGAACTAGAACTTTTTCCTTACTTAAAAAAAAGAAAATTTTAATTCTTAATATTGTTATAAAAAAATTTATAATTAGAAATATTTTTAACATCCAAAAATATTTTTTTGCGTATTCTTACGGAACCATCTCTTTTCTTCAGGGTCAAATCCTTTTTCATTGGCTCCATAAGTAGCCCAGGACGGAGTAGGAAACGTATAGTCCTAAAACAAAAATCATTCAATATTTAAAAAAAAGTTTAAGATAAATAGAGTATATATATTCCCATTCAGTCAAAACTTAGTAAACCAGTGACGGAATCTAATGATATGAAGACCGGCAGGCAATCAATAAATAAATAATACTTTCCGAATCAAATGGCTTACCAGTTTTGGCTGAATGAGAACGATATGAAGATATAACTTTTATATTTTCAAATTTTTGTTTCGTTCTATAATTATTTTATCCTATAATTCTGTTTTGATAATTTGGAATGTGTCATTCATTCGATATGGTTTTAAAAAAATTATAATTTTGAAGAGCGATTTTTTTCTATTTTATAGTTTAATATCAGGAATTTAGATTTAAGGTCTCCATTAATATTATTTTAATCCTGTTTTAAATTATTAAATTAAAGTTGAAACAAATAACCTAGTGTATAATTTATATTTCCTATATGAATATGTTTCAACTAATGCCAACGGTCGCCAGTATCAATTTAATAAATAAAGTTTAAATAGAAATATGTGATTTAATGAAAAAATTCATTTTGTATTTCTTACAAGAGCAGTAAATGTTGATTTTCCTTCTGTTTTATAATATTCTTGAACAAGTTGATGAAATTTATCATAATCAATCCATGTATGCCATTCTCCATTAATTTTAAACTAAAAAAAAAAAAAAAATTAAAACACGTTAATGTTTTTTTTTTTTTTAAATTACTTATAAACTATTTGCTTTACTTTTTTATGGGATATCAAAAGACAATTTGAATGTTCGTGTTCGCATGCGATATCGTATTCATCTTCTAAATATTCCACTAATTTCTTTGTAAAGTTGAGCACTTCTTCAAACCAAGGGACGTTTTCCATTGTGAGATTACTTGCTTTTGATTGGCCGCAATAAGTTACACCCTTAAAAAAAATAGAAAATATATTAATGGGGAGTAGTAGTGATGCTGTTTCGCATGTTTTTGACGATAAGATGGCGTTATGTGTCTTAAAAACTAAACAAAAAAAAAAAAACACCTATTACGAAAATTTGCCAAGAGATGTCAGAATGGTAGCTAATAATTTAATACATTTGATATAATATATTATTTTATTATATATTGTCTTATTAGAAAAATAAATATCTATACCTTAATTTCTATAAAATCTGGCTGCCCGAGTGAGACGAGCTTCGCATAGTTTTCTAATTCATCTAAATTCCAAGCTTTAACTAAAGTTAATCTATAAACGGTTCTTTGGCCTTTGTTTGAAAGTGCTTTCAGACTTTCAATAAATCTCTCCCAAAAATCTGTAAAAAGAGGTCGATCGATTTTCTTAAGACTTTCCTTAGTGCTTGCATCCACACTAACATATAATTGTGTTACTGGATCCATATTTCTAAAAAAAAAAGCTCAAAATATGTATTCTTTCTAATAATAGATTATAAAACATATTTCTATCTAGTTAAAATTATTACTCACTTTATTTCTTGAGGAAATTGTGCATTTGTGACCAAAAAGGAGGAAATTTCTTTCTCATGTAGTAATTCAACAAATTTATTTATTTCTGGATACATAATTGGTTCGCCAACTAAAGACAAGGCACAATGTTTCACTTTGAAACCTTCTTCAAATTTTGCGGGTATTACCCCAGGAACCCCTAAAATTATTATTATTTTTTATATTGATGTGCCATTGAAAAATTGAATAATAATTCTACTCACCCTTGAATTGTTTAATCATTTCATAATGATTATTTAAAGCCCCTGTGACAATTTCTTCTGGAGAATCCATTTTCCATTTCCATTCTGTTCCCACAGGATTAGAATGATGCCGCCAACAGAATACACATTTATTAGCGCAGGCCAAACTTGGAGTTGTTTCCATACACCGATGACTTTCTATTCCATAAAACGTATGTTTATAGCAACCTCCTCGACCTCGAAGCATCGACTAGAAAATTACTCACAAGTCAGATATTTGGTTAATTTTAAGTATTAGATTTGTTTTTACCTTTGTCCATCTGCAAAGTTTCACACCTGAATGGGAGCCGATTAAACGATATCCTTGTTTAGTTAAAGATTTCTTTAGCATGGGAGTAATCATTGAACGTTTCGTGGAATCTTCTTTAAGTTGGGGTTTTTTCGAATTCAATATTAATTCACCTAAATCTTCTACATCAACCAAATCATCTTCTTCTTCACTATCAGAATCTGACTCAATTGGAATCTCCTAAAAAATCGTAATATTATAGCATATCTATATTGTAGGTTTTTTTTTTTTTTTTTGGAATGGGTGCATAAGGTCCGAAGAACTATAATGACCAATAGTCACATGCAGCCAGGAAGAAAATAAAAATAAAAGGAGAAGCATAAAGGGGAAACTCAACTGCGGGAACTGAGAAGATGCCTGTTGAGGTTAGACTTGAAAGTCTGAAGATTGTAGGTTTTGGGGAAGATAGACGCAGGGAGCTTGTTCCAATCACGGGAGGTCATGGGGACAAAGGAAGAATGAAATTGATTTGTTCTGTTAGTCGTGATCTGAACAGCATAGGGATGCTGGGAAGGTAGTAGGATTACCGGTATATCTAGTTATTCAACTTTCTTAATTTCAATTATTTTAAATGTCTATTATGATTATGGTAATCCCATTCATAAGATTTGCCGAATCGCCTTAATCAAGCAATGTTCGCATGTTTTTGCCGATAAGATGGCGTTAGGGGTCTTAAAAATTTAGCCAAAAAGCCCTATT
Source organism: Euborellia annulipes (assembly GCA_023213315.1). Taxonomy (NCBI): domain Eukaryota; kingdom Metazoa; phylum Arthropoda; class Insecta; order Dermaptera; family Anisolabididae; genus Euborellia; species Euborellia annulipes. Next base: position 10,248 of record JAKCPI010030417.1, read on the forward strand.
ACTATCTATTACTAAAATTTGCCAACAGTTGGCAGGATGGGCTATATTTAATCTCAGTAATAACTTGTAAAAATGGGCCTGGGATCCTGGACTATATATATTGGGCTCCAGGCATTTCTATTTGAGCCATTTGGTATCCAAATGGCTTAAATAAAATCATTGGACTGCCTGAGCTCCAAACCCTCGACCCTTGGTATACAAGGTAGGTGTACTACCAACTACACCAAGCCCGAGGGCAGTTGATATTTTAATAATTACCGGTAATAGTTTATAAATATTATTATTATATATTATATATCATTTATAATAGCATACAAATTAATATATATAGCCTATAGACTTATAAGTGATGTGATAATGCCGGCTGTTAGACTAGCCTGCCATCTTTTGCAACTACTATTTGAGTACTGAACTATTTGGCCGTTAATTTTTAAATAAATACGAAATTTATTTTTGACTTGATCACAACTTCATTTAATTATTATAGGCTGGATATCAATGATTTTTACATTTAAAACAAAATTAGAATTCTCATAATATAACGTTTTTTGCATTTTCTATAAATATAAAAAAAATATTTTTTAATTAATCGTAATTTAAAAAAAAAAACATTCTATTATGTAAAATGCTCACGAATTTAAATCATAAAAAAAAAAAACAGAATAAAATAATACTTTAAAATGCCCCAGTATTTTCGGACTAAAGATTCAATGTGCCCTCCTGAAGATTAACTTTTTTCCTTTTTATATTAAATTAATTTTTCACGCCCCTGGGCAAACGTGCATATTGGTTCTAATTAGTACCTTTGGTGATTCTTCTTTATTGTTTACAGTATTTTGTTCTAATTTTGATTGATTTTTGGTGGGGTTTTCAAGGGCATGCGATATTTTATATGTCCAAGTTTTAAAATCAGCTTCTAAACTTCCTTGGATACTATTTGAGGAACATTCATCGCCAACGCCCAATTTTATTATCCTATTTGCTTGTAGTTTGTGAAGCCAATGATCAACGTTTTTTCCTACCTAAAAATATGAGGGAGATGTTTTTATATTTCAAAAAATTAAAATATTATATATCCGCATAAATTTTTACAATGTTAAAATGTTCTTTATAGAGTGAATTTCCATGTCCAAAAACAGCATAATTGAGTCCTTTTAAAAAGTTAGAATCTACTCTAAAATCATGAGATGCTTCTTCTAACCATTTGTAAAACCAAGCGCCGTTTGGAGGCGGTTTTCCTTCATCGTGTGTAGGTAAAATAAATAAACAAGTGACATTCATCTGACGCTGAAACAGATATAACATTATAAGTATTTTTATAGTATAATTATATTGTACTTATATAAATAAAATGAATGCAGCCAAAAGTATTTTTTTCTTTAAAATAAGTTTTTTGATTTTTTTGACTGGCAGTTTAATAATAATAATAATAATGGCATCATAGGAGTAGCCAGAAATTTTTGATGGGGGGAGGGGGTTCAAGAAAATTTTTTGAATTAATCTACTGTATTTACATAAACACCGATTTTAAAAGAAAAGTCTAAGCAGTAAAGATATTTTTGATAGAATGGTTGAGAGAATGTCAACAGAATTTTTTTTTTTTTTTTTAAATAACATATTTCGTTTGTTAACGATATTTTTAAGCTGGAAATACAAATTAGAAGACGTTTTAAGTGACCTCGAGCATAAATAAAAATAATACAAATTACCGAGAGGTCTGAATGCATTGTTTTTATACCAGTTGTCGGGATTTTCTCGGGGGACAGGCAAATTTGTAAGAATCAGCCGGGAATACGAATAATCTAGATACGAAATATCGGGATTCCACTGTATAAGATTAATGAGATAGAATATAAAAAAAAAAAGGAAAGCAAGTTAATAAAAGCGTTGTAACAAAAACATTTATCTTTCCATACGACTTTGAAGGAAATCTAAAGGAATCTCTTCCCCTCTTTTTCAATGGTGTTTTTTTGGAAATGGATTCATAGGATCTAAAACAAACCTTCCTATAAAAGGGAAAAATTAAAATGATAGTCGTGTTTGCAGAATATTATAAAAATTATGTTTGTTTTTTGTTTTCTTGGAATGAAAATCGGTTGTCAATTTTATATGTATAACTGGAAAAAATTACTTCTATTTTGTGGATGCCATCCATTGATATTTTAAAATTTTTACCTCTTTTAAAATATCTTCTGGCTCATATAATCCTAGATCAAAAATATACGGGCTGAAATTCTTTTCTCCTAAAAACGTCGATAATTCTTCACATAAATGCTAATAAAGAGAAAAGATTAGAATTTATACTATTAGACAGTGAGAATATCAAAGTTAAAAAAAATTGAATACCTTAGATTTATCTGTTTTAGACATGTAAAATATCTTAATAATTTTTTCATTGATATTTTCCTGTAATGAATAAATGTCGTCGTTTTCATCATTTAAAGTTGTTAATCTTTCAAGTTTTTGATTTAAATTATCTTCTTTTTTTTCATATTCAACATCATCTTTCTTTAGTAAATGATATATGAGATATATAAAAATTAAAGAAAGGGATAAAGGAATACAAAACGAGCCAAACAAATGAATTCCAAAAATTGGAAACATTTTTTTTAATTAAATTCTAAATTAAGTAATTTAAATAAATAAATGAAATTGTCAAAACTAAATATGTAGAAACTTATTTCTATATTAATAATAACCAATTTTTTATATTTGATTTTTGATCACACATTTTTTTTTAAAGGTTAGAATAGTGAGTGAAGCATTTTTTTCAATTTATTTTTTTTGTCCGTGTCACTTGTAAACTGCATAGAAAGATTGATCGTTGCTATCTTCATACTACTTATTATTTTTTTTTAGAAATTTCAAATTTGTAAAATTTGAAAAAACCGCTTTTTATATGTTAATATTTTGTAAAATTTTAAATTAATAAATAAATTGAATAATAATAAAAATAAAATTTCAACCTATTCTAAAATATAAATAACAAATTATGGTTTCTATAGAGCAACTATTCTTTATATATATCTGGATTATTTTTCCAGATATTTGATTCAGGTCAATTATCAAAAAAAAAAAAAATTTCGATTAATTTAATAATTTTTATTTTTTGATAATATTTTTTGTGATAAGTATAAAGGAATAAATAAAATCAGGGAGTGGATTTGATTCGAAACGGGGAATCTGGATTGGCGTTTTTATTTGCCATTTCCAGTACGATTATCATTCATATCTTGATACAGAGCGCGCGCTCAGAGCAGAACAAGCAAAGAGCGCTCTTCACTCTTTTAACTTTCTATTGCTTGATTTCTTACAAATAGCGTAAGTTTTTTAAATTTTATTTATTATAACTATTCTTTTATATTGATTATAATTTAGATATGTCTATTATATCAAAATGAAATTACTTTTCTAATAGATAAACGCCAATGCTTTTTCCTCTATTTGAATTTTAGTAGCAGCTATCAAAAATACTCTCTCGCTTTAGCGCAAAGAGCTTAAATAGTTTTACTAATTTTTCTAATTTTTAACAAACTCTCGCTTCGAATTAAAATTATAAATTAAAATATCTATTATTTTATTATAGTAAATTTTATTATTTAAAATGTTAATGTAATTTTTTGTTTTAAATCTATGCAAGAATTAGACATGTCATTTTCATACGCAAGTTTTTTTATTATTTATTCTTCCACATAACTAATTTAAAAATATTTTACAATTATATTCAAAAATATATTTATTTTTAATTTTAATTAATTGTATAATTTTATTTCTTACTCAAGGTAGATAAACAAATTTTTAATTTGAAAAAAATTAAATGAAAAAATATTTTTTAATTTAATTTTAATTTTTTTAATGCAGACATATATATATATTTTTTTTTAGAATGAATGAACCAAATAACAACCCCAAGCCTCCAATTATAACAACATCTCAAGTCACTGAGATGGTTACTGTTATTTCGGATAATATACAAAGTGTAACAACGATGACAGGGGCTCCGTCTCAAGGAAATCCACAAATTTCACAAGCTCCTAGAGTGTTGCCACTTCTTTATATCCAGAAGCCAACAAATGTTCGAATGACATCAACTAACAATATAAAAAATATTACTTCAACAACAAATCCTCAAGTAATTATTGAAAAAATAAAAAATTTTGTATTGTTACCAAATTAATATATTTAACTTTTCTTTTTTTTTTAGATGATGTTACCAGTTCTAAAACCCGCTGTAGTTGGAAAAAATACTCAATTTATTCCTACTTTAAATCCAAAAATACCTGTTACTTCATCTTCAACCCCTCCCACTCAGACTGTTAAAATTTCCACTCCCAATACTCCACATTTTGTAATTCAAACTCAAAGATCGAATAACAGCTCCGCCGTCCCTTCAAACACCATAACTGTCCCCGTAACGATGACCAATTCGAATATCGGCAAGCCCACCATTGCTTACCTTGGAACTCTCTTTAAACAATCAAAGACCTTAGACCAGCAAATCGTATTACCAGCCACTTCCCTGGGTCCTGGTCTAGTTTCTAACCAAAAACTGGTCCTCACCTCTATGCCCGTGTTACCAAAATTGGCTCCGGCCCCCACAACCTCAGGCCCTACTCCTAAAATGACAAGTGTTCTTGTTCCCATGACTCTTCCAACACAATCCAAACCTGCTACAATTAATTTAAAAATCGCTCAAGAACCTATCAAAACTCCAATTTCAGGTAAAGTATTTTTTTTTTTTTATAAATTCTCAAAAATATTTTATTAATTTGCAGTCTAATCAGGAGAGAAGTTGCTGTTGATGTTACAAGTTGGGGAAGAGCAAGAACAGGAGCAGCAAAGAAAAGAAAGCCTTTATATGCCAAATGCCGATTTTAATAAAATGTACAAGTGCACGGACTTTTGGGCATCAAGAATAATTACAACTTTGTACCCAAAATAAATATAAGCCTATAAGGACTGAAGATGGACAAATAAATTTTGTTCGAAAAGTCTCCTTCGACAAAGGCTTTCTTTTCTTTGCTGCTCCTGTTCTTGCTCTTTCCCAACTTGTTTTAATTTGCAGTCACTATTTTATTAATTTTGTTAATTTTATAATTTTGAAGACAGGAAAATAATACAAACCCTAAACAAAATAAATATTGCAAAATATTTTGGCAACATCTTTATTACATTCATAAAGTTTTATAAGGTTCAATAACTATTGGGAGATTGTAATAAATAAAGTTGGGGTCTAAATGGACTCAGATGCCAAAAAAGATCTTAAACGAATTAAAAAAATAAACTATTGGGAGAGAAAAATTAAGCTTAATTCAGATCCATCAATCACTACTCATCAAGTGTTAACTCTTGAGGATCCAAACTTTATAAACATACCTAGACAGTTTTGTCAAAAACATACTCTGTCAAGGTCTCTCAGGTGAGCCTGTTCAGGTATACATGTTAGGCGAACTGAATATGATGAAAAATGCTTATGTTTCTTTCAAAAGGTTGGAAATAGGCTTTACATTATCTATATTATAATAAAGCTTCCACGCTTATATATATATATATATAATGTTCTGGAAGGTTTCTGCGACTGCGGAAGAGTGTGGGATTAGAAGTAGGTGGTTTGTTTTCAGGTCTCAGTTTTGCTCCAGGAGTTTAGTCAGTGAATATCTCAGAGATTTGGACTTGTCTCCGTCGCTAGAATCAGACCAGAGATCATTTTTTCAAAAACTATTTTAGAATTTCTTGAAAATTAATTCTTCAAAATATTAGAATATGTGACTCAAGCAACGAGAGTCTTTATATTTAGAACATTTAGGGCTATTAGTTTTCAATAATTGCTTCCTTAATAATAAACGTCAAAGGATTTCTTTTCGTTGAATTGAATATAACTGACGTATTATTTTCCAAAATATTACAAAATAATAGAATCTATTATTATGTGAATTGTATTAATTATTTATATTTTTAATAAATAATTAATACAAAATGTGATCTAAAATTTTTATTTTTTTATTTGCTCCGGTACTTGATGATCTAAAATTAAAAACTCCCATAATAATAATAATATTATAATACAATCCACAAAAGCTCTTAATTATTTATTTTTATTATTTTCAGTTCTTAGAGATCCTAAACCCCCAGTGGCAGTAACAACTGTACCAGTACAGCCAACTGTTCCGCCAGCTCCTGCGCCAACGCCTTTGCAGGCACCACTCTCCGTCGTTGTCAATTCTCCAGTGATTCCGCCGCCTTTGCAACCATTGACGAAACAAATTTCACCAAATCCTATCCCAGAGAATCTTAATACAAATGTAATTAAGGATACTAATACAAATATTATCGCAACGCAAACAGACGAAGAACACCAGACAATGAAACAAGAAATTTTGAATGAAACAAAAATTATTGAAGAATCGAAAAAAGAAAATGAAGAATCGACAAGTCAAGAAAATATGACAAACGATTCTTGTATACCTAAAAATTTTGAAGATGATGTTGAAGAGGAAATTATTGAGGAGGATGAAATCGAAGAAGAAATTGAAGAAGATATAGAAATGGAAGAAGAAGACGATGACGAAGTTACTCTTATTAAAATTGATCCAAAGGTAGAAAATAAATCTCAAGCTCCAGTTCAAGAAGATGATGTAAAAATTGAGATTGTTAAAACAGAGCCGAAGGTAGAAAAAACTAATGAAATAGTCTCTGAAAATTTTGATCCTAAAAAGTTCTAGTCTGGGAGGGTGAAATTGGAACACTTCCTGGAAGTAATCTCAAGGTGAGTTTTAAAAGCATTTGCTTTTATTGAAGAAAGAGAATTAAATTTTAATTGTTTATTAAATTGATATGGATTTGAGTTAAATTTACTTAGAAATGTATAATGTATTCATAATAAATTTTTAATAAATCACAGTATCATTAAGCTAGATTAGAACAGGTCTCTATAAGACGTAACAAAATGTTATGTTTTTTTTTCGACGCGCAGTAAGTAGGAACAGTGAGAGACAATATTAAGTCCCACCCATGCATTTTCTACTTGTGATTATTTCATTGTTTTTAAAAAAATATTATATATTTTTTAATGGAAACTTTCATGGTTCAAACCTAGAAAATGTCCAATAAAGATTTTCATTATCTTTTATAAAAACAATGTAATAATCACAAGTAGAAAACGCATGGGTGGGACTTAATATTGACTCTCACTGTACTTCGAGTATTTCATAAAGTACAATATATAAAATAATTCACATTAGTATAACATTTAAATTATCTACAAAATAAATTAAATTAGTTCTGTGAAGTATTCCATTAAAGAAAAAATTAATTTATTCAAATTCTTTTTTTATTTTTTATCATTAAAAATTAATATAAGAAATTTATTTATTTTTAATTTTTTGTGTTTTTAGTTCCGAATGAATGAATTTGATATGATAGAAATGGTGGAAGCTGATAGTCACTCCATCCATCCTCTCAAACCAAAATTTATTCCAGAAAAAGAAATGAAAAAGGAAAATTCTAAGTCAGAAGAAAACTTAAATGAAGGTAAATACGCAAGGATATGCTTGTTTTTATATATATATTGTTTTATTAATATGTAAGTGTCTGTCTGCTTCATTACTTAATATCAATTCTTTTCAGATAAAAAAGAAAACACTAGTGAGGAATTTTATTGTTGTGAAAGTTGTGGCTGCTATGGATTAGTAGCTGAATTTGTTAATTCACGATTCTGTAGTCATTCTTGTTCCTCAGCCTTTGCCTCAAAAAAAGCTGCCCAAGATAAACGGGAACAAGAAATGCTTCAATATAAATTAAAAAGAAAGAAGAAAAAAAGATTAAACAGCTTTAAATCAGATGAAGCTCCAAAAGAAAAACAGCCGAAAATTGAATTAAACGAACCAGAATTGATTGATCTCAATGATTCTGTGGAATTTGTAACAGAGAATGTTGATTCAGCTCAAAATAGTAATAGTATCCAAGGTTCAGCGAAATCGCCAACAAATAGTGAGGATGAGTCAGTTCCTAGTGAGACTTTAGATAGCGATAAAAAGCATCACTGGCACATGGGAAAAAATGGATTCTCTTGGAACAAATATTTAGATTTCTGCAAAGGAAAAGCTGCACCTACTAAATTATTTAAAGATCCTTTCCCATATATGAAGAATTTATTCAAAGTAGGAATGAAATTAGAAGGAATTGATCCAGAGCATCCTTCTTACTTTTGTGTCCTGACTGTCTGTGATGTTAGAGGTATTTAATTATATAAATGTTTTCTTAATCAAGTTAAATCATAATTTTTATAAATTAGTTAGGATAAATAGAATAAAACTACTTAATGTTCAAGATCCATGAGCCAATTTCCAGTCGCCTTCAAACCAGTATTTTTTTTTTTCCTCTTTTTGATATGTCCCATATTTCTGTGGGCCCCCGGGGGGGGGGGGGGGGGGGGGGGGGATTTTGGCTGCATATGTCTTGAATTTTTTTTGACTCCTTTAGTTTAATACTTCCAGCCAAGGGCGTCCGCAGGATTTTTTGCAGGGGGGGGGGCAAGTCACTTCCAGATAAGTTAAAAAAAACGTACTTTGATATTCATAATGTTATACATCTCTTAGTAATGAAAGCTTTCTCACCGCGGCAAGGTGGATGTATACTGAGAAACGTTTTTTTTGTATTTTTTTTTTGTTTTATACATTTTTTTGTATCATTTTAATTTTCCAGGGGGGGGGGCAAGTGCCTGGTTGCCCCCCCCCCTGCGGATGCCCATGCTTCCAGCCACTAAGACATATCTCACAATGTATATTTTTTGTAATCACTTTGTTTGGTGCCAAATAACTTAGTGCTAAATGCCAAAAGAAATGAAAAATCTGGTGTGATGGTCGCACAGCACACAACTTTCTCTTATCTTCGGTATGGAAAGTTGTGTTCTGAGCTTGTCACACCAGATTTTTTTTGTGTCGAGATATATTTAGTTTCCACCGATATATTAGAATTAAAGATGTAAATTTATAGCCCTCGGGGCTTGGTGTAGGGGTTAGCATGCTTGTTGTAATGAAAATTTAAAAAATATTCTATTTATTCAACTATTTATAATGATTAAAATATCGTTTTAGCTATCAATAATTTACTGATCTATTGCATCATCTATTTTACAGGTTATAGGGTTCAACTTCATTTCGATGGATATTCAAATAATCATAATTTCTGGGTGAATGCTGATTCAATGGAGATTTTCCCACCAGGTTGGTGTGAGAGGAATAGTAGAAAATTACACCCGCCAAGGGGATACGCACCGTTACCATTTAATTGGAGCACCTATATGAAGCATTGCAAAGCACAGGCCGCTCCACGAAACCTTTTTGCAAATAAAACCGCTAGTGTAAGTATATATATAAATAAATTATTAATTAATTCTTATTTTGAGTTATGAAAAATAAATCCATTTTTTCGGTTTTTATAATGGTAAATTTCAAAAAAAAAAAAAAAAAAAAAAATGGTATAGTATGCATATAGCAAGAAATTTTGTTTTTTTTTTTCATTTTTGTAGTCTCCAAAAACGAATCAATAAACCTATATATGTTTAATGATTAATATTTTTAAATAAATAAACTATGATAAAAATCTAATAAAGTTTTATTTTTTTTACTAACTTATGTTTTATCAGGGAAATTTCACTTTGCGATTATTTTAAGGATAGACGTCGGAACATTTTGTTCTCAGGGGGTGGGGTGGGCCTTCGGTATCTTAGGTCCTTATCTTTTGCAAATTCACAAAATTTACATTAAATCTTTTTTAAATGCTTATGATTTGAACTTTCACTACTTTGATTTATGCTTAACTTTCTTATTTTTTTTTCAGATCATATGTCCAAATGGTTTTCGAGTTGGAATGAAACTTGAAGCCGTAGATCGTAAAAATACTTCTCTTATTTGTGTAGCTTCAGTAGCTGATTTGCTTTTCAATAGGATCCTTGTACATTTTGATAATTGGGATCATGTCTATGATTATTGGGTGGACCCTACATCATCATATATCCATCCCGTTGGCTGGTGTGAGAAGAACGGTCATAGCTTGACACCGCCAAATAGTAAGTGTTGAATCAAAATCCAATCATTAAGAAAATGAATAACAAATTTCGTTTACTTTTCCTATATAAATATATATTTTTATTAAGGGGGATTAGGACTGGCTGTCTAAATGTACTTAAAAAAAAAAAAAAAAAACTATACTATATATTATAAGAAATTTTTCAATGCGGTTTTTTTTTTAATGAATTAAATTCATAAGGGATTATTGGGACAGAAAGTTATAATTTTTTTAATGACTTGTTAAAAAATTATGAAAATTAATTTTTTAATTATCAAGCAAATACAGAAACAATCTGTCCTAATAATTTTAAATTTTTTTTAGATTTAAAAATGAATTTATTATTATTTTTAATCACATATTAATTATGAAAAATTTAAAGCTTAGATGATTTATTTAAAAATTAACTGTCAAATAGTTCAAGCACTCTTGCAAAAGATGGCAGGCTATTAGCCGGTTCTATCAGTTCCCCTATTAGCCTATATTTATATATTTTTAATGGTTTTATAAATGATACATAATATATAATAACATTTATGAAGTATTTTTATTGGCAAAAACATGCGTAACAGCTTCACTACTACTCCCCCTTAAACAATAAATATATAATGACGCCACTCCTCTAAAGAATATTTAATTACAAATTTATTTATTTTAGATTACAAAGGAATATTTACTTGGGAAAATTATTTAAAAGAAACGAATTCAGTCGCTGCTCCTTCACGGGCCTTCAAACAAAGACCTCCGAGTGGTTTTAAACCTGGAATGCGAATGGAATGTGTCGACAAACGAGTGCCCAGCTTGATTAGAGTGGCTACTGTTGACGAAGTGGTCGACCATCAACTTAAAATTAAATTTGATGGATGGAGTGATCAATATTCATATTGGATTGATGATGACAGTCCCGATATTCATCCTGTTGGCTGGTGCAAAAAAACTGGATATCCATTAGAACCGCCCTTAAGTGAGTTTTTCTTATTTTTTATTCAATTTATTTTTTCAAGTTTATATTAAAAAGAAAAAGAGATATTTAAGTTAGGAATTTAATCTAATCAATAATTTTCTAGAGACGGAAGTATTTTCTTAGAATTATTTATTTAACGCGCCTGATAAATTATTTCATAATTCCTTTTCCCTCTGTCTGTTCTAAAAAAAGAAAAATATAAATTCCTAAAGCTTGAGTAGAGTTGTTTTTATCGATAAGATTTTCCTAATTAAATTTTTTTTTTTATATTTCTAGCATCAGATATTTCAGAAATTAAAAGTACTTGTCTTACACCTGGTTGTAAAGGGATTGGGCACATTAAAGGTGCTAAATACGATAATCATCAAACGCAAGCAACATGTCCTTACAATCTGCAAAATATCTACAAAGAACGAACCATTCCTGATCGCGTTCTGAAAAAATTTGTGGAAAATGAAATTGAAATCAAAGAGGAGCCAAAAGAAAAGAGGTATTTTATTATTACAGATACAATTTATGTAAGGAGAAATTTCAACAGTATAAAATAAAAAGTACAGGAGTCTTTTTGTAGTCCGACACTTTCATTAATCAGATACTTTCGGAGGCAAACCAACAGGGTTGTTTGGTTAAAACCAGGGTGGTTAAAAGCACTGGTTTTAACCGTCTTAGTTTTAATCCAATTTTAACTAAATACTGTATATCCCGACACAAAAAATCTGGTGTGACTGGCCGCACAACATAACTTTCTCTTACATTCGCATATTGAAAGTTGTTTCCTGTGCTTGTCACACCAGATCTTTTTATGTCGGAATATATATTTAGTTTCCAATAACACATAAGAACCGCATCTGACTAAGCTCCGTGTGACTTCTGGTTATTTTCCAAATTAAAAAGATCGCTCCACGGACATCGCTTTAAATCTATTGCAGAGATTAAATCGATTCGCTCTTTGAAGGTTCTACCAGAAAACTACTTTTTGGCATGCTTCGAGGAGAAAAAACGTTGGCATAAATCCATTTTATTGCTGGGGGATTACTTTGAAGGGGATGAAATTGATTTAGAAGATTAAATATAGATTTTTCATTTTATTACAAAAGCACCTAACTTTTTGGGCACAGTGGTATTTTGCAGTTATTTTAATATTATAAAGATGAAGAAGGAAGAAAGGAAACAACCAATTCACAGTCGATGAGAAATCGCCATTCTTTAAACATAAGGGACAGTCCACCATATGTACAGTGAGGGACAATATTAAGTCCCAGCCAGGCGTTTTCAACTTGTGATTATTTCATTGTTTAAAAAAAAAATTATATATATTTTTTAATGGAAACTTTCATGGTTCATACCTAGGAAATTTCCAATAAAGATTTTAATTTTCTTTTATAAAAACAATGAAATAATCACAAGTAGAAAACGCATGGGTGGGAATTTACTTTGGCGCTCACTGTACTTCTATTTTGCCTGTATATCACTAACTTAACTCTGGGTTAATGAATACAAGGCTGATGATGGAACAATAAATTTGAACTAAAAGGTGTGAATTTTCAAAGCATTTAGATCCATTATTATTTGGCTGTTCCTGCCTTTCTTCCTTTTTTAACAAAACTGCAGACACTCTTAATTAATATTTAAAAAAAAAATTAAATTTTTTTTAGTTGTAGTAAACAAGAAAAAAATCCGGTTGGACGACCACCAAAATGGAAAAGATCTGAGAGCACAGATGAAAAAATGAGTGTGGATAGTGAAACTAAAGAAGAAGATGATGAAAATGAGAAAAAAAAGAAAAAGAAGTAAGTAGATATAAACTATATATATATATTATGGAAGGTTTTCGCGAATTGATGTACCAGGTGAGCTGAAAAAGTTCGTAGGCTAACATATTTTTTTGGCAAATTTCGATTTTATTATTCAATATAGTTGCCTTCAAGGGCGATACAACGATTAGAGTGGTCATACAATTGTTCGATACCATTTACGATTTCTCTTTAGCATCAAAATAGGCCTCAGTTTTGTCGATTACCTCTTCATCAGTGCTAAATTTGTTTCCAGCGAGCATTCTTTCGAGGTCTGCAAACAGGAAAAACTCACTGGGGCCAGATCTGGAGAATAAGTTGGATGGACAAACCTAATTCAGGCAATTTTGCCATCGTTTTCATTGATTTATACACGTATCTTTTGAAGGCTGGTACTAACTAAAAATCATGGATTTAATTCTAGTAAGGACCGGTAGCTTCATCTATGGCAGTGGCGGATTAGTTCAATTTTGTCGGGGGGGGGGGGCGGTTTTTTTTTTTTTATTTAAAGACTTTGTCGGCATCTATGGCCATTTAGACCCCTTTCCTATTTATTTAAATTGATTGGTAACAAATTCAATTGAAATTAAAGCGCGGAAATCATAATTTCTTTAGATTATTAGTTTTTATAACTTTTTGAATTTCTTCTCGGGGGGGGGGGGGGCGATCCCCCCCTTAATCCGCCCCTGATCTATGGATAGTTAGTGTACTCTCTGTTGCTTTTTTTTAGAGCAGAAACCCTCTTCAGTTTTATTCTTATAGTAAAATATACGACATCTCATCATTTTATTGATAAAAGAAGTAGATATATTTGTTAGTTTTATTTTATATATCTAGGATATATAGCAAGGTGTTAAAGTTGATTATTTGAATATTTTCTAAAATCCAAGTTGTTACTACGTTCGAGGGTTGGCAACTCCCTCTGGCGAGTCGAATATTCTCCTAACTTCAGTTATCGCATTAAATTTTTGTAAAAAAAGTAATTTTATTAAAATTAATTATTTTAATTTAATATTTATTTAAATTAATTTCAAATTTTATTTTTAATAATTTTTATAAGTTATGTGTCTTTATTAAAATGCTAGCTTCACAAACAGAAGAGGGTTTGTTCTCTGGAAGAGGTTTTCTGCATTACACACTAACTATAGGTCAACTAACTACCTTAAGGTGAAGCTACCGGCCATAAGACCATCTGTGTCTGCCTATGAACTTTTCAGCCCACCTGGTATTTGAAGATACATTTTCTTGGGTTGTTGAGATTTACTCAGTGATTCGCTTTTTGGGATTAGGAAGTAACCCACGCGACATTCCAAATATATCTCATAAGCGGAGATTTGTGTTAATAAAAGGACAAAAGATAATAATAATATATTGAGGCATTTAAGCGTTTTTTTTTCGATTCATATAAAATTGTTAATTTGTTCCTTAAAGCAAATCCACCGATAACGGAGATATATGTAATTTTTAAATACATAACCAAATTAAATTATATTATTTTTTCGTAGGAAATTGGAAGAAATGATTGCAAGCAAAAAGAATAATGTGCTTGAAATTTGCAATGAAATTCATGAAGCGATTATGCATCCAGGATATGATCCAAGCCCGTATGTGAGGAGTCCTCCATTGTGGAGGAAACATTCGAGTTATTTAAATCCCTTTGTTTCTTCTGCTTTTAATTCGAATCCAAATCCATCTTCCTGGTCACAAGAGCAAGTGATCAATTTTATTAGTGAGATTCCCGGCTGTAAAGAAATTATTGATGCTTTTAAAGATCAAGTAAGTTTCTATCATTTCATTTCATTCATTCCTTTTAAATAATTTTACAAGTTCTTTCTCTTCTTTCACTTTTCAACTGAATTAGTTAACAGGGATTAGTTAATAAATAGTTGCTTTTGAAGTTGTGACTGTGATGTGATTATAATGGAGAAATGGAGATATTAGCCAAATTGGAATGATCTAGGTTCAAAAAAACTCCCAGAATAAGACGTTTCAGCCTGAATTTATTTGGCCATCTTCAGTTATTGGGAATTATATACATAATGCAAGTGCACATGTGATTGAACCAGGATTTGTCATATAATTTTGTATGAATTTGTATAAATTTTATTATTGACAAATCCTGGTTTAATCACATGTGCACTTGAATTATGTATATAATTCCCAATAAGTGAAAATGGCCAAATAAATTCAGGCTGAAACGTCTTATTCTGGGAGATTTTTGAACCTAGAGCATTCCGATTTGGCTGATATCTCCATTATAATTAGTTAATAAATTATAATTGATGGTTACTTTGCTGGATGAAATTAAAGAATATCGGGAGATTAAACACAAACCCTGAGAGAGGTCCATCAAGGCTGGTGAATTAATCTCCGGATATTCCTTTTTGTTATTTTTATTTATAGCTTTTTAAATTAAAAAATGGCTTAAATAGAAATGCCTGAACCCCCAATAGATATTTTCAATACAACGGTTATCATCAAAAGTCTTAAATGGCCAGAGTTGCCGAAAAGACTGCATGAATGTGTGTATGAGTGTGAGTGTGAATGAGAAAAAAGTGTGTGAAGTGTGTGAAATTAAAAAATAAGTATTATGGGGTTAATAAATTACAAATGTCACCAATCTAAGGTGCGGCGCGGGTAAAATTCCCCTATTTGGCCACGTTTTCGGTTAAAATCCGGAAATTTCTCAGATCCGGATGCCAAACCGGACACGTGATCCAAATCTGGACTGACCGGACGTCCGGTAACCCTACTCAAGGGGATCTTCGGATATTCTTTATAATAATCGTAGTTTTGTTATATTATTTATAAAAGTATCTTATAGATTTTCTATTCCTCTTGAAATCTAATTAATCTAAAAAAAGATTAAATCATTCCTCTGGTATAATGTTGATATTTTTTGTTGCAGCAAATTGATGGAGAAGCTCTTTTAATGCTGGCCCAATCTGACCTGGTTCATATTTTAGGACTTAAATTAGGCCCTGCTTTAAAATTGTACAATAGCATCGTTTTATTAAGACAAAAAGCAATTTCTATAACATAAATGATATAATTTGTTATTTTTATATTTTGGACATACGTATATTTATAGGTATTCTTATATAAAATTTGATATAAGGACTGCCTTATTTATTATTATAATAAATTTTTTGTTTCTTATATTTCCTTTATTTTTTATTTATATATACAGTATATATATAATTTATATATTTGAGCATTTATTTTTTTTAATTAGACTTATATATATATTATAATTAATAAATATATAATTATATATATATACAAAGTGTAAATATATATTACAAGCATTATAAATTTGAATTTCTTGTTTTTATAATTTTCTCATCCATCCTTTTATTATATCATTTAAATAGAAACTATTTAATTTAGACCTCAGCACAGTGGTAGAAGAGAACATTCACATTATAGAAAAAAAAATTAGAATAAAAGTGAAAAAAAATATCAAGATATTGAAAAATCGTAAAATTTTACTTTGATTATATTTAACCTTGGAAATAAAAGGAGTCGAGGGGGAAAAAATAAGTCTCCTGTGCAAAACTATAAAAGAATCCTAAACAAACAAAGATATTTGTGTTAGGAAGATGGAGATATCAGCCCGGTTTCGGCCAAAAACCAGGCGAAACTTTCGACCGGCCGAAACTTGAGTATGAAAAGATGGGATGAGGCTCGCACAAAAAAAAAGGTCAAATGACCACGTGGGGGAGAGAAAATTTTCGCAAGACGGAAAAGGGCCGGAAAAAATTTTTGCTTTCCCAAAAAAAAGGTAAAATGATTTTACGGAGAGGAAAAATTTCAAAAAAAAGGTAAAATGTTATGAATTTTGTTTAAGAAATACAAGTTCGGACCCTAATTCGTATGTTTGGGTAAACAAGTAGAGAATACAACTTGAAGGAATAAAGTGGCTGTTGTATTTAAGGTGCGCGTCTCGGAAAACCGTTAAAACACGATTGACTACCGAGGCGGCACCAGATGGCGTTAGTGTTCCTCCATTAGAATACACGGGCAACTTGATCCATTTCATTCTAGACTTTCCAGCTAATTAATTAAAGGCAAAAAATTAATTATTCTTTAACACAATGATTACTAATTTAATTATCTACAACTTATAGAGCTCCTTTTTTTTAAATATCTTTTATTTAATGCGATTAATCTAAAAAAATTTTTTTTTTTTGAAAATCAAAAAAAGGGCTTCTATAAGTTGTAGATATTTAAATTTTAAAAAAAAATTTGAGGTCGATAGCTTCAAAATTGTGGCCGCTGGAAAGTCCCAAAATTAGCACCCCGAGACGCGCACCTTAAACAATAGCTGCACACTCCTTTCCTATCCAAGTAGAGAATACAACTCCGAAAGTAAGAGAAAGTCGGTGCGGCCAATCACACCAGATTACCCCACCCAAAAAAACTCTACTAATTCCTCTAACCTTTGGCTCATGCCTTACTACTAAATTATGATATTTTTCCAAGTCTATTACAAAATATTAAAAGGGGCAATATAGGAAAGGAAAGACGAGAGTCCGGGGCAAGCGGGCACAGTCAGAGTCATGGGGGGTTCTAGGAGGGTCAAATTCCTTAATTGCGTTTCATAAAAATATCTGTGCCTATAATTCGTTTGTCTGCTCTCCTGAATATCTTCATAGCCTGTAGGAATTGTAAAATGAAATGCTAAAAGGGACCAAGATAGAAAAGAAAAGGCGAGTGTCCGCTGCAGGCGGGCCCGAGCCAGAGTAGGAGGGTCCAGGGGGCAAAGCCCTCTGGCTACACGCAAAGCCGGCGGGATTTTCTTAGTTGCCGAAGGATTTTCTTTACATTAACGTTTTATTGATGCATAATATTTTGAATTATTTTTAAAATTTATATATATTTGCTCAGGGGCCCCCTTGTGGGTACGTGGATGGCGACCACGAGCTGCCCGAGCTGGGACAGGCAGTTCTTAGTTCTTTGTATGTCTGTCTCTTCTTTCCTCTTTTCAACAGGCGTCAGACCGTGTGACGGGCCGGCCTGTCCTATTTCTTCCGGTCGCAAAAACGCATGATAGGGTTGGAGGGAAAAATTGAGGTCCGCCGACCCAGAATCGCGGGAAAAATATTTCAAATCTAAGTTTAAAATATATTTTTCTATATAAAAAATTAGCTCTTCTGAATGAAATTAAAGATTAATTTCTGCTCACAATGTTTATTCTCAATTACCTTGTAATAGTTAAATATTTATAACGATTTTATTTGGGGAGGGAAGTGTGGATCTTTAATCCGCCTTTGCTTCGAACATTGACATAGGGTATTCAAAATAAGGATATTTTTTGGTCGAAGAAAAATCTAATTATATAATTTAGATCAACATATTTACATTTAATATAAACCAACTAGAAGTGATAATTTACATTATTTAAAAAGATTCTATAAAATAAATTATTATTATTCATTTGCCAGCAAAAAATTTGCTTAAAAAGTCACTAGGTTGGGGTTCATGTGTCTCCTTAAAAAAATCCATAATATGACCTTTTTGTTTCCAAAGATTTACCGTCTCTTTAAGTTCCATTTGTCCCTGAAAAAGTTGGTAGTGTATTAAAACTTTAATCATAAAAATATAAAAGGGAATATAATAGATAGATACTTTTACAACAAGCATATCAATGACACGAATATCAGAAACGTTTTGATTCTTTAAAAACAATTCTTTTAATTTCTTTTTGCAATCGTCTTGGGTTTTTGGGATGTCATAGTCCATTACTAAAATGTAAATATTATTTATTTATTGATAAATTTAATAAAGTAATTTTAAATAATTACCAATATATGGGATTTGGCGATACCAGGCTCGATATAAATTTAGCACTCTTCTTCTGGCTTCAATTTTACTCACAGATAAAATCGGCCTGACTTGTTTTACTCCAGTTTGAATCGCTTGGGAGGCCATTTCACTGATTTTAAAAAATAATTATATTATCCTTTAAAATTAACAAAATAAAATGACTTTTGTGTGCAATGGAAAAATTGTAAATATCTGAAGAAGTGGACTTTGGGAAATGAGCGCGGATATTTAAAACTCGTGTCAAAATAATATGTTTTTTTTAAGGTTACTTAAGTTATGGAATAATAATAATTAATAAACAATATTAATTGTAATTAAAAATATATTCAATATTTTATTATTTTGATCTATGACTAGTCAAATTGAAATAGAATCGTTTATTGAATTTCATTAATTAATTATTTGAATATTTGTGAATAGAATTAAAAGAAAATTTCAAATTTGGCACCTATGAGAGAGAATCTGACATTTCCCTAGTTCACTCGCATGACATTAGCTGTACGTTCATGATTCTTTCGTTCTTTTCATTTGCGCGCGCTATTTGTTTTGATTCCCTAGATGTTTTAAATTTTTTTTAATCTAAGGAAACCGAACTGCAACCGAAAGGCCGAAAGAATTAGATCGGGACCCCTGCAAGTTGTTTTTACACTAGTGTCGTCTTCAGTTCTTCCTTCTTTCGTCAAAAACTTTTCCATTCCGAAGTGATTCGGCCCCTTAAAAAAAATTTGTGAGCCCCCCGCGCGTTTTTTTTTTTAAGCTACCCATCCGCTTCGGACGGGGGGGTTTTTGGCGAAAGAAGCGGGACCGAAAAAAAAAATTCCTTAATTTTTAAGCATAGGGTATTAAAAAAAGAAAAAAATATAATTTCAGAGTAGAGATTTTAATTTTTTTTCTCATTATAATTCACATTTACCTACATAAATAACTATAAGATACATTGCTATCATTCAAAGCTATATTCAAAAAAATATTTCCAAACAGATTAAAAAAAAATTTGGTTAACAAATCACATGAATGAAATTTATAACAGGGAATAAAAATCAACAGATTTATATCACGACAAGGTTGTAGCTAGGGGGGATCAAGGGGGATTGATCCCCCTCCCCCGAAATAAAAAAAAGATTTATTTTAGTGCGCCCGTCTTACTTTGTTGTTATACACAACATAATAATTAATCAATCACTACAAACAAAATTCTGGTAATGGTTTTCTAATAAATATATATGATAAGTAACAGCATTTTATTTATTTTATTAAAACGATTTTATGATTTTCTACTGTCCCACCAAATCAACCCCCCCCCCCCCGAAATTATTTTCAGGCTATGGCCCTTAATTTTTATCGACCCACGCGATAAATTTTCCACTATAACTATATTTATATATAAATATAACTAAATATCGTTTTTTCCCTGGGTGCTAAATTAAATTTTGCACCAGGACATAGAAAAATTTTGCCGGGTCGCTAGAAAAAAATTGTAAAACACAAAAAAAAATTTACATATTATTTTTACTTTTTTATTTACAAAAGTTAGACTGTAAGAATAGTGGCAAAGAGGGTATTTATATATAGTTTAAAACTTTGTTTTTTGCATAAATGCTTTTTTTTTCGAAAAAATTTTAAAACTTCGTACCGGGCCGCGGTCAAAAAAGTTTTTGGAAACGCTGCACTAGACCACTGCCCAATAAGTTTTGCAACTTGGTTGCCTAATTTTTTTTATCAAGAAATAAATAATGTTTCTATGGATAAAACAAAAAGATAAGATAATGTAAGTCTTATCTAGTGATTTAGTAGAGAGAACGAGAAAGCAATTGATTTCCACCTGTTAGGCATATAGTTCGTAGACATGGGTCAGAAATTAAATAAAGACATTCCTGAAGAGCTTTTAGAAGAATATCAAGTGTTAACATATTTACATAAGCAAGAAATTTTAAAGTAAATCAAATTTATTTTGTTTTATTTCTTAATTAAAATCTTTTTTTTTTTTTTTTTTTTTTAAGAATATTAAAAAGATTCACTGATTATTATCCTGAAATAATGAAAAAAACTCCATTTCATAGATTCGAACCTGAAGAAATTCTTTGATGTTTCCTGAACTCAAGGCAAGTTTTTTTTTTTTATCTATTGTTTGCTATTACAAACAAAGGCCCAGAGTATTAAGGTGTGTACATATCTGCGTCTCCGCTCCGCCTTCGCGAGCAGTTCGCGGCTCGTGTTCGTTGCTCGACCCATGTTCCTTGAAATTATTTATTTTGATGAACCTGCCTCGATCCAAAGAGATGGATCGCAGCGAGCAGCTCGCGAGCAACTCAAAACAATGAACATGGTGCTCGAAAGTGGAGCAGAGCGCAGATGTGTATGCACCTTTAGATAGCTCATTAGGCCCACGCGACGCTTAAAGAGAGTGAAATTTAAAGGTTTTGCTTTTGAAAAATGCATCTATTTAAAAAATCTG
>JAKCPI010030418.1:0-13307 GCA_023213315.1 Euborellia annulipes
ATACAAATTAAAGTAAAATCAAAATGGATACCCCACTGCTCTCATATTTGTTCCTAATTGTTTTTTTACTTTCTCTTACCTATATGTAAATGTTAATATACATATATATATAGAGAGAGAAAGTATTGGTTTCATATCAAAAATTCGATGTCGAGATTTTGATGGATCTTTATGTTTTGAGGTGCCCTGAATCCAAAGTTTCTCGACATGGTCTGTCTGTCTGTTGTTCTGTGAACAAAATATCTCAAGAACGAAAAGAGCTCGGAGATTGAAAGTTTGCCACTCTCCTGGGAGCTGACACGAAGCTTTTGAACATAATCGGTCACAGAGTACTAGTACTTTACGGATGTACTTTTTCAGTTTTTTTCGATTTTCTCAAAATTCGCTGCAACGATTTTGTTTAAAATTCATAAATCAATTATATTTTACATGCTCTTTAAAATATATATTCTCATTTTGTTCTTGAAGACCACTTTTCTCTTGTACTTCATAAGAAATATGGGAGAAATGGTTGCCATGGTAACAAAAGATAAATATTTTCCCATGTTTATAAATTTTATATCTTGAATTCTAATGTATCGGTGCCCTCGGGCTTGGTGTGGTTGGTAGCGTGACTACCTTGTATAACAAGGTTCGAGGGTTCGGATCCCAGGCAGTCCGATTTATTTAATACCAAATGGCTTAAATCAGAATGCCTGGACCCCCAATAGATATTATAAATAACAAGAGTTATCGGAAAAGTCTTATATGGCTTGAGTTGCCGAAAAAACTGTGTGAGTGAGACTGTGAATGGATAAAAGTGTGAGTGTTGAAAAAAAATGTATCGGCGGAAACTAAATATATCTCGACACAAAAAAATCTGGTGTGTTAAGCACAGAACACAACTTTCGATTACCGAAGGTAAGAGAAAGTTGTGTGCTGTGCGAACAGTCACACCAGATTTTTTTTTAAATAGGAGTTAGTTCTCTTCTTAATTCGATCACCATTACACTTTATTCAACACAAACCTTTAATAATGGGTACCGAAACGTTTGCGCTAAATAAATTAAAAATAAATGTGATCCAAATAAAAATTTAGTGGACTCCTATCTTATAAACCCAGCATTCATCCAACAATTATACTGGGTATTAAATATTTATAAGATGAATCGTGTGTCTCTCTCTCGTTCATCACCCAATCTGTAATCTCAACAAAAATATTGTCCCTATAAATATTTTCTCATGTTGTTTTGATAAGACGTTCCGGTGGCTCTCTAAACCTTTGAGGCCCTTCGATAAACCAACAGAGATTTTGATGTCACGTATTTCATTAATCTAATTTCAAGACATTTTTATGGTTTTCTTTTAATCGTTCCCAATTTCATCACAACACTGAGATTCTTTATTTAAATTTAAGAAAAGCTTATAAAAAAAGCTATAAAAAGTGAGCAACTCACAAAATGCAATTCTTTACTTTGTAAATATTGCATCCATCGTCATAGACTTTATATTTTAATTAATAAATCAACAAAGCAAGGTTTTCTTAAGGTACGTTTATACCAAATAAAGGAACGCTCGTTCAACCCTCTCCATATCATTCCCTTCTCTTTTTTCCCTGTAGCTCCTTTGGTCTCTCTATCTTTTCTGATTTTTAAGCCAATTTTCAAAAATAGACATATTTACTCGTTGGTCAGTTGATAAGGGCGCAAATTGTGATATATTACACTATCCAATACACTTTGTTTTTGTACTCTAATGGGAAATTAGCCAGCTTGCCACAATAAAAGCTCCTAAATTAAATTATGGTTTGTAGAATATAATTAGGTAGAGGATATAGGAAGGCCTATATTTGTTTATTTTATAAATTACCCTCAATGCATTTTCATGTATCAGAATTATCCACGAATATGTTTATTAAAGCTTTTGTGGTTTATATTATTTAATAATTTAATAATAATATTTTGTATCATCTATGTTAAAAAATCAAATTCAAAATACATCATGCCTTTTATGTAAACTCTTGCTTTGATGATTGTGTCTAACTTCATGGGAATGATTGTAGATGGCGCTTAAGTTCGAATCTAACTTCAAATGAATGGCTGTAGATGGCGCTGTCTTCGTTGTATATAAAATGCACATAACGTTCCTTTAGAGGTTAGTTCACTTTATCCAAATCACAAAAACAATTCGCATGGACACCAGAGTTTGACGGAATCAAAGAAATAATGGTGAATGTGAAAAAATAATTTTTTTTTTTATTTAAGGTTTTTGTAGTTATCTGAGGCTTTTTAAATCCCTCTCTATTGTTTTAATTGGCACTGTATTCAATATAAATTTTTCATCGTTTTGTGTAGAATAACTTTTTCTTTTTCAAGTATTTTCATTTGTTCATTACAAATTACTCATCATTTTCTGTATCGAAATGTTTCTTTAAATTCGTTTCCTGGCCAAGGTCAGCGATATATATCTCTCTTAAAAAAAAAAAAAATAAAACTTTTGTGAATCCTTTAAAAAAAAGATTTATCAATTACTTATTTAGACTAGAAATTTTGCTTTTCCCTTTTGATAATTCGATCCTAATTATTCTAATTATTAGTTAGATGTTTTTGTTTTCAAATTATAATGAATGCCCCTTTTTATTTCAAGTGAACCCACCAATATACGGCCTATTATTATCAAATTTCAGCTGAAAGCCGCTTGTTTTTTCAGTTTTTCTGGTATTCAATTCCTAATGTCAGTGGACATAGAATTTTTCAATGGAAATTAAATAATGATACGTGGCGATGAAAAATTCAAGATGGTGGACACGACGAGACTTTGCCTGGATTATTTAGTATTTCTCTTTCAGAGACGAGTTATTGACTTGTTTGAATGTGATCGGCTCTATTTTATTAATTTTTGGCCTGGATTTGAAATTAATGAACAAAATTATTTAGAAAGATCAAACATTCAGAAGAAAAAAAAAAATTATTTTGTTAATTTGGATTAATTTTAACTTGAATCTGTCAACACAAAATCCTTTGATTTTTTTTTATAATGTTAATGAAAGGACCGAGGGTCTGGCAACGGAGAAGAGGAACAGTCACCACAATTAAGCGATGCCAAGGGCGGTGACACCGAACAATCAGTGTGTGGAACGTCCCGCGGAAAATTTGTACATTTTTATAATAAAGTTGAACACCTAACCTGACCTCAGTAGCCGAAAAGGGTTTTAAAAAAATTCTTTTCAGCATCTAATGACTTTGAACTATCTGAACTATTGACTTGATTTTTTTGTTAATTTTGCCCTTTTGGCTACTGGGACCATTAGGGGTTGGAAATTATTACAGGTATATTTAAATAATGGTGAGGTAGTGGGTGTATAATTGATCAGTGTGAGCAGGAAGGCAGCCGAAATTCGGGTTTCGGTTGAAAATTTTGTTTCGGTCGGACCCTAAAAAATAAACAGAAAAATATATTTTGTTACCATGGAAACCATTTCTCCTATTTTTCCTATGGAGTACAGTGAGCGCACAATTAAGTCCCCCCCTTTAGCTTTAGCCTTAAGGTGGAATTCCGAGAACGCGACAGAGCGGACCCATTAACCCGCTCCGCCCCCGCCGGGGGGGGGGGGATCTGTACCAGATTTTACGTTTTACCTTTTCGGTCATTAAAATTATTTCACTTTACACCATATACTATACCATGTACTTAAGGCTAAAGCTATCAAGTGGGGACTTAATTGTGGCGCTCACTGTACAAGAGTAAATTGGTCAAAAGGTCTCTCTCCATCTCAACCTTTCACTTATAATTGTTGTTTAAGAATTATTTAAATAACGGGGCATAATAAAGTTTTACGTTTCTCGAGAACTTATAATAATTAATCTAAACTAACGCATGTAAATTGTTCATTAATTTAGGCCTACTTCCAACTTATGGCCTTCTCAATAAATTCAAGATTTGCACTCGGTCATTTATTGGCCATTTGCCCCTAAAAATAACATTTTAATAGTCTCATTAACACAGACAAAAGAAAGAGAGAGAAAAAACAGAAAAGCTTCAATCTAAGTTTAAATTAAACCATTGGCTTATTGGCCAAGGAAGTCTCTTTGATAAAGTTGATTAAAGAAAGTAATTACTAAATCAGTTTGATTCTTAAAAAGACTCGAATATTCCAGGCGAAAAGGGCCTAAATAAAAGAACCGCAATGATTGAATTGTAATTAAATTTATTTGTAACTTAATTTGAGAATGTTCAAAACTATCTTTCTCTTTAGTTTCGAACGAACCGATATTAAAGTAGATTATTGTCGAGTTTTTTTTTTTTTTTAAATAATTCAGTTTAAAAGAATTTCAATCGTTTGTAAAGTCTAGTAAATATATTGAAATTAGCGTTATAAGTTGATGTCAGAGTGAAGCGATTAATTAAAAAAAAAAAAAAAAAAAAAAAAAAAAACAAAACAAATGGCATTCTTTAGAGATGTGATTTATTTTTATTTAAACCTCACACTAGAGAAGTGAAACTTTTATGCGAAATCCCCATTCGCAAAATGACAAGTTTTCAATGAGTAGATCATCTATTAAATTTCTTCGAGGTCAAAAATCTATCCAATCGATTATAATTTGGAAGGATTGGCCGTGTCTTTGACAACGTTTCTTATTCGTTATTATTATTAAAGGATTCCTTCCATGTCCCCCAAGACAGTCTATTTAATATTAATTCCGATCTGTGATTCAGGGTTAGAGCATTAGCTTCTGGTACAGTGATAGAGCCTGATAGAGGACGAAATTTTCTGCCTCTTTTACACCGAGTAGAAAATTTTTTTCCTTCTGTGGAAATCATTTGACCCTTTTTTTAGGAACGGAAAAATTTTTCCCTCCCTTTTCCGCCTTGCGGAAAATTTCTCTCAGATGCAAATCATTTAACCTTTTTTTTGCGTGCGAGTCTCATCCATCTTTTCAGACTCAAGTTTCGGCTGGTTTTTGGCCAAGACCGAAACCAGGATTTTTGGCCGAAACCGAATATTCTGGTAGGTTTCCTACATACATCTTGAATTCTATCAAATGTAGAACCTACTGTCGGAAATATATGTCGACACAAAAAAATCTGGTGCGACTAGTCACACCAGATTTTTTTTTGCATTCTTTTGACTTGGAGTCTTTTTTTTTGTAAATTATCTAATTAATTAATAATTTGATAAATAAATGCACTATCACTTTGGTCGAACCATCTATTTTTAACAGTAACCAGATCACTAAATAAAGTTTTTTGTTTCGGTTTTCTAATTGATACCAGTATTAGATCAAATTTCGAGCTGTCTGTTTTGGTTATCTGAATACATTAAAGGAGGACTATTAATGAATTTTTTCTAAAATTATATTAATAAATACAGTATAGTATATTTTTGCTTATTATGCCCCATTGACCGTTCTTCCTCCAGTACACACTCTTTCAAAGCAGCAAAAATTTTGAAAATTTGGCCCCTTGCGATCTTAGGCTTCTATCATTTTCAATATCAAATATCCTTGGTTACACGCGCATTGTTGCGAGGAGTTGTAAGGAATTCTTCATTATTCGAAACGTTTAAAATTTTTAATCAATTCACCTTTTTAAATGTCTTTACCTTTAAAGTTAAAATGTTCCCAAAAATAAATTAAATTACCTTTATGTAGCCTGTGTGTGTGTGTGTGATTTTTGATTTTCTCATATTTCTTGAACCACTTTTCAGATAATCAGGATAAATTTTATTTGAAGGTGGTATATAGCTGAATGTTGATATTCAAATAGTTAGAAATAATGAGCAAGCAGCTAGTTATATTTCAATTTATTAACAAACCAGAGGCCCCCGGGGCTTTGTGTAGGGGTTGGGGTGACCTCCTTTTTAAACACCCTCGCGCGGGCCCCCCCCCCGCCGGGGTGTTTTTTTTTTTATCATTTGTGTATAAAAAAATTTTTATAAAAAAGGCCCTGGCCCTTAAATTTTATATTATTTTTTTTAAAAAATATATTTTTAAAATTTTTATATGGTCGGTGTTGAAAAAGAGTGTGTGTGTGTGGGGGTGTGGGTGAGGGTGGGGGAAAGGGGGAAATTTTTTTTTTTAAAAAAAAAAAAAAAAGCCGACATTTCGGTCCCTTCTTCAGGTGATGGAGAGACTCGAACATTGAATCGACCCTGAAGATGGTCCCATATGTGACCGAAACGTCGGTTCTGGTTTGTTAATAAATTGAAATATTACTAGCTGCTTGCTCATTCTTTCTACCTATTTGAAGGATAATTTTAGTTTTAGAAAATTCAAAGAAGGTTCTGTTCATCTTATTTATTTTCCCAAGAGTACTAATGGCGGGGAAAGTTTTGCAATTTTGTAAACTATATTTTTTTTTTTTTTTTGCTATTGATATTAAAAAAAAAAATCCTATTATTTTATAATCTCATTTCTTTGACTTAGACAGAGGCACTTATTTTTTGGGTTCATGATATGATTTCATAAGATAAGAGTTTGCGTGTGTAAGTGATTGGAGTTTATTAAAGGAAAGCTTAGAAAGATTAATTTTTCGTTGATGGAATATATAATATAATAATAATTTAATAGACTCCATTTGGATTAGGGAACGTTATAAAATCATGACAAAAATAAAACCAAGAAATTTTATATTCTTGAAATGAATTTAACGCAAGTGAAAGGTGTGACTGTGTGCTGTTTTAGAGTGAAGATTTGTGGCTACCTTAATTCCCAGGAGTGGGGGTGGGGGGGGGGTGAATCGCTTTGTTACGCAATCTCATTGTGATATGCGATTTATATCAAAATTATGATGCAATTGCTCGTTTATCAATTACAAAATATTTCATTTACCCAACATATCGATTGCTTGAATTAATGAACCAATTATCAAAAATTAAATATCAATATTATTAATATTTACTAATTTATTACTTTTCCGAGAATATTCGTGAATATATGGAATACGTACACACATAGCCAATATAAATATTCAAATGAGATCAAAATCGAACTCTTGGGGCTATAGAGGTGAATTAAACAAAATAGAAGAGAGAATTTGGCGGAAATTTATTAAAAAATAGGCATCCAAGTTGCTAAACCTTCCCCTTTCCCCTTCTCCTTACCAGAGCTCTACCACCTTAGGTAGGTTAACTCTAATTAAGAGGGACGGGAAAGTTTTGCAAATTACTTGCCTATTTTTTAGGTTTCCTCAAACGGTCTCGGGCCCGCCTATGGGGGACCCTTGCCTTTGCTTAATTATACTACAATTTTTCAGTCAACTCGTAGGGCTATCTGTCTTATTAATAAATATATAGAGCCATACTTATCTTTTAATTATCATTGTATTTAAATATTTATCTATATTATTATATATTATATTGCCTGCTGAAAATCATAGAGGCGAAAGTCCGCAAATTCAATTTTTGAGTTAAGCCTACGAAACGTTGTTAAAAGGTCTTCTCTTGTGAGTGCCAAAGTGGCGAAAATATTATTTCCACTCTTTGCTATTGATTCTGGCCTATTCGTTTGTTGCCCGGCCAGAGGGGGGGGTTTAAATATATATGTTTATAAAACTTTCAATCGCCTTTTCTCGAATTGTTCAATTTCGGACTTCCGCCACTCAACATTCCCAGTAGGCGATATATTGTTAAAATAATATTATTTTGTTTTTATAAATACCTTTATAATCTTATGAGCGTCAGTCAAGTAATGAAAAAAGAAAATTTAATTAGTAATTTTTTAGTATTATTTTATTTTTTTAAGGTCTTCGGCATCGGAGGCCATATTTATTAATATTTCTATTTGGTAGCCAATTGAATTGAAATAAATTTTTGTCGCCTGATTATTAATTATAATTGATTGGGATAGATTTTCATAAGAGAGGACCTCAATGCTTTCCAAAGGAAAAATTATAGATTTTCAAAAATTTGTTGAGCCTTCTAAATTTGGGATTTGAGGATCTGAATATTTTTCCTAGACTTCAATGCAATGCTTCATTTTGAAATTGCAACGGAAAGTTACTCAAAAGGTGCTACGACAGACGGACACTTCGCGATAAACATAGATTAATAAAACAGAGGTATAATTTTGCGTGTGTCGAGATGGTCCTAGATCTTTTATTTTTTTATTTTTATTAGTCTTTTCGGCATATTTAACCATATAGACTTTGAAAGTTACTTATTAATTACAATATATAGGCCAATATTGTGGTCCAGACACCACATTTATTTATACCATTTGATCTCGCTAAATTAAATTTATAAAAGTCGGTTTATAAATCAGAACAAAAAAAAAATTTGAATATGAATTCTTTTTAGCTTATATAATTCCAATATTTATTAATTCATATATTCGAAAAAAGTAAGGGTGTGCCGCCGAGAGTTGAACCACGGATCCTCCAATTTGTACTCGGAGTGCCCTTACCACTAGACCACATATACCCGAATGCGCGTGCTGTGGTCTAGTGGTAAGGACACTCCGAGTACAAATTGGAGGATCCGTGGTTCAACTCCCGGCGGCACACCCTTACTTTTTTCGGGTATATGAATTAATAAATATTGGAATTATATAAATTTCTCCCTCGCGGCTTACATACGCGATGCATATAATATCTTAAATATACGTATATATGTAATTTCTTACTTTTTAGTCTCGATTCCCAGGTCTTTTTAAGACCTAAGACCATCTGGACACTATGAGTCTGAGTAATATCTCTGTTGTAATTTAATTTCTTGTACAAATACCCTCATAAAATAATTAAAAATTGGAGTTTTTAAATAAAACGTTATATAACCATATGAGGAAATTAAATATCTTCCTTATAAGATTATTTTACCTGCCAGCTGAGCAAATTAATTAAGAAAAAATAAATTTTTTTAACGATCATGCCCTATCTTGAGCAGAGTGGTCACTTACTCTTAGAAATACCTACCCTAAAAATACTTTATTTTTTTCTAGATTAGATATAAATAATGCCTTAACTTAGTATTATATATTTTTTTTTGTTTTGTTCGGATTAATCCGCCGATGGAACAATACGCAGACCGCCCAGGCCGAACCGGGCCTCGAACCCGGTCCTCCTGGTCGTTCACTCTTTCGGATAATAAACCAATTAAAGTGTTCTATTAGAGTCGAGTCGCTCGTAAAACGATAAAGGCTAATGGGGGCCATTTGCCCTGGTGGGGTCTCAAGGGTCCTTATCGACATTCCATCCGAGCAAATAAATAAATCGCCTCAGCATCCACCTGCTTGCTTATGAATATCGGAATTTATGATTATTTTATTAATTGATTTCCAAGGGAGAGAGAACTAACGTCACAATTCATTGAGTCTACAGTTCATTTTAATAATTTCTTTGCACGGTAAATTTATTGACCCAGAGGGGGGGGGGGGGGGGGAGAATTATTTTATGAACTCACATCACACATACACACAGGTGATCAGAATTAATTTGAAATTCTGAATTGGTAGAAAGGAAAAAAAAAAGTGTCAGATTCGAGACCTGGGACAAGAGCCTGTTCTCACGCCAGGGAATTTGTTTATTTACATGGGCATGTTCTTTTCTTTTTTATCATTAATTTATTTTATTATATTCACACACAAAAAAAAAAAAATTATTTTACTTCTTGAGTAGGAATAATAATTAGAATTTTCTATCTTTGATATATCTTCTGTCAACCCTTTTACTCTCAATCTTTTTTTTTTTTTTGAACACGATAAAAATATTTTTATTTTTCCCTTTTGGTTTCAAACTGATTATAAACAAAAAGAGACTGAAAAAAAAAAACATGTCCACGAACTTGACCTAATTAATGATGATTCATAATTAATTTTTGATGTTGAGTTCTTTTTGACAGTCCAGATAAAAAATATAGGCTATAAATAAATATTTTTATTTAAAATTGGTAACATCTCGCCCCTGTAAAAGATTTCAGCCACTAAACTGATAGCCTGCCTCAGTGAGAAGTATCTAAGAGAGTTGTTAATTTTACTTTTTTTTTTTCAAGTGAAATTAGGACTAAGTTTTTGATTCATGCCTCTGGAAAGGTTACATCCCATAAAAATCGGCGCCCATGCTGATGAGAAAATCACAAGGCCACCAAATTTGATTTTTTTTTGTGCAATAACGTCACCCGGGAACAAGTAAAAGGCGGCTGTCATCGCAGTTAGACTCAACATATTTATACCTATCTCATAGTCAGTAAATAACTCAGTATTTCTCTCAATGAAAACTCTCAATTTCAACAGATCTGACCAATTTCCTAACCTTTCCTAGCACGAGTGAGAATTTTGCGTAGAAGTCACTATACTAGAAGTTTTTTTTTTTTTTAAATATAATTCTTCTGAAGAGACTAATTCCCATTTATAAAAGATAAATTCATATTAAAATGTACCTTTTTTTGTGAATGTGAATGTTAGGTTCCAAAAAAAAAAATAAATAAAATATTTTAAATTAGAATTTGGACCAAGAGGTTCATTAAAAGTCAAAAAAATTTTAACAAAACTTAATTTGAGCCAGACAATGTTTCATCCACTTGCTCTAGGACTTCTTCAGTTGTTGAAATCATAGAGAGCCATATTATAAAAAAAATATTAAACAGTCAGCCTAAGAAGCAAGAAGTTAGAAAGAGACATGTCTATGTATTGTTTGTTAAAACCAGACTGTTTAATATTTTTTTTATAATATGGCTCTCTATGATTCCTACCACTGAAGAAGTCCTACAGCAAGTGGATGAAACATTGTCTGGGATCAAATAAAGTTTTGTTAATAACATTTTGACTTTTAATGAACCTTTTGGCCCAAATCCTATTGAAAAAAAAATTAATAAGCTTACTCTATCATTTTAGAAACCAGAGATCATTTTCGCAACTGGAGAATGGGGAATGGGGCGGGAAAATCAATTTAAAAAAAAGATCGTAAATATTAAAACAAAAAACTGGTATAACTGGTAGCCAGCCAGCACACAACTTTCTCTTACCCTTTGGCACTGTGCTTGTCACACCAGATTTTTTGAATCGAGATATATTTAGTTGCTCTTAGCACTTGGTAAGTTCCAAACTTGACCACCCGATTCATAGATTCATGGCGCTGAGCTACGAATGCTTCCACATCAGTAAAATGTTCTTGAAACGATTTCCACGAAAAATTTTACTGATGTACTTTTTAAAGAGCATCTAAAAAATAGTTGATTTATGAATTTTAAACAAAATTGTTGGGGCGAATTTTGAGAAAATCTAAAAAAAAACTAAAAAAGTACATCAGTAAAGTACTAGTACTTTTTGGCCAATTTTGCTCAAAATCTTATTTTCACCCCTTGGGAGGATGACTAACTTAATTATAAAATTTCAAGCTCGTAGCTCTTTTAGTTTCTGAGATATATTGTTCACAGACACACAGACAGACCATGTGGCGAAATTTCGGGTTCACGGGACCTTAAAACTCGAAGATCCATCAAAATCTCGACATCGAATTTTCGACATGAATCCAATACTTTCTCTCTATATATTTCATATATAGGGTAAGAGAACGTAAAAAATGGCTCAATATTCTGAAATATATAAAAAGATGTAATTATTTTCCTTATAAAAAAATAATAAATGAAATATGTAGATGGGAATTCCCACTCTAAAAATACGACGCTCAGTCCCATCAATCAAATCGACGCCCCCATTTCGAGCCTGGGAGTAGGCCACACGTCTGACAATTTTTCTATAGTGAAAACTATAAATAATTTTTTATTATTTAAATATTTCCCCTTTCCTATTAAAGATAAACTCAAATCATCCGAAGCGGAAAAATTCCATTTTTTTTTTTTATTCAAAACCTTTAATATCTATAAAGGCCTATGTATAAATGTGAAGTGATTTTAAAAAATGACACGGCGAGGCTTTTACAAGTGGAAATGTCATTTTCGCTGTTGAAATTCCAATGATGTCAAGTTGCATATATAAAAAAATAAATAAATAAATGGGGACAGCGGATAAAAGCAACTAGCCATCTCGTTCATTACACGGCCGTCGTTGACAAATTAAACGTGCTAATAATTAAAATTAATCGGCTAATACAGTTTTTTTTTTTGCCCCATGTCAAATTAAAAGATGTTTTTATAACGGACAGAAACAAAAATAGATAAATGATATATCTAAACTCGATTTCAAAAATTTTACAAAATGCATTGCCTTAAAAAATCTAATAAAATAAATTTATTATTGATATTATAAAGTCAATGAAGTAAAAAGGCAAAAAATAAAACTAAGTTAACACAAAATATCTCAAGAACGAAAAAAGCTAGGAGGTTGAAATTTTATATTTAAGTTAGGTACCCCCATGGGACGTGACACGAAGCTTTTGATCAAAATCGACCAAAGAGTACTAGTACTTTACTGATGCACTTTTTCAGTTTTTTTTTTTTTCTCTAAATTCGCTACAACGATTTTGGTTAAAATTTCAAAAATCAATTATTTTTTAGATGCTCTTTAAAATGTATATTCTCATTATGCCAATTAAATCTTCTGAAGACCACTTTACTACTTCATAGGAAAGATAGGAGAAATGGTTGCTATAGTAACAAAATATTAATATTTTCCCATACTTATAAATTTTACATCTTGAATTCTAATATATCGGTGGAAAGTAAATATATGTTGACTGGAAAAATCTGGTGTGACAAGCACAGAACACAACTTTCGATTACCGAAGGTAAGAGAAAGTTATGTGCTGTGCGACCAGTCATACCAGATTTTTTAAAATTTTGATAGCTTAAATCTAACCGAATGCTAGAGCGTTTACTTTTGACTGATACAGATAGTATAATCTTAAATTTTTCTTCTTGATTTATTTTTGCTCTTGAACATAATAACCTCTTATAATTTTGGTTATAATTTCAATTATAATTGATTGTTTTCTAAACGAGAAAGTAAAAACTGACTTAAAAACGGGCGGCCCCCCCCCCAAAAATTAGGCACTCATTTGAGTTGAACTCGTGTTTTATTTATATATTTAATCTGGCCATTTCAGAGGATATTAATCCCAATTAAGAAATGGCTCTGAATAAAATATACAAAAAATTATATGTAGTTAGTTGAAATATAAATGTCCTTTAATACAGTGATGGTTTTTAAAGATAACAGAAGATCTTAATAAAGTAAAAAGATAAAAATAATATTTTGAAGAAGGAAGTATTAATTTAATTACAAATATAAATAGTTATTCAAAGATATAGCATTATGTATATGTATATCATGTTCTTGCTTATTTACGTCCATGGGTGTTTTAACCTATAAGAACGTGGGTTCGGATCCCATGAGTATCTCATTTTTTTCAGTTTAAGGCAAATATTTTATATAAAA
>JAKCPI010030419.1:0-30414 GCA_023213315.1 Euborellia annulipes
TATATTCATTAAAATTTATTCATTCGGGGGAGAAAGAGAGATTACCTTTCGGTCCTATTCAAACCCCATACCCCGGAAAAGTTTTCAGGGTACAGCCCTGACCTTAATATTTTATAACGTTAATTTTAAGGGCATGTGGGTAACAGTTATGATTTAGAGACCGGACAAAAAAGCATAAAAAAATGGAAAAAAAGTGCTTAAAAAAGCATTAAAAACTTGAATAAAAAGTTGTTAAATAAGCATAAAAAGTTGAAAAAAAGCATCTAATAAGCAGTTCTCATACCAATGACGTATACAAATTTTAAATAAACTAAATTTATTTCGCCACGCCTACGAAAATTTTTTTTTGCGGAACCAAATTTTTTCACCCTGCTGAAAAAAATTTTTTTACAGGGCTATATTTTTTCACACTGCGGCCCAAATTTTTTTTTTTGGGGGGTGGCCCCCTCCCCTTACTTACGTCCCTGGTGTATGCGTGTGTGAATGGGAAAAAAAGTTTTTTTAATAAAAAAAAAAAAAAAAAAAAAATGCTATAAATATTCGTAAAATAAGTTCAAATAAGCACGAAAGGAAAAAAAGCATGAAAACTCAAAAAAAAAGCAAAAAAAGCATAAAAAATGTAATCTCAATGCACTTAGTTTTTCCTAATTCGTATACAAATTAAATATCTAATGGTTGCTTATAAAATTCAGCAATAAGCCATTTTGCTTAAAATCCGGTCTCTAGTTATGATATACCAATTTCTAGAAAGTAGGTCTATAAAATTTTTATGAATATTTTATTCAAGAAGAATATTTAAAAAAATAATACTCTTGAATAGGATTCATGTATTCAATTTTTAGTCCCTGGAGAAGAATAATATAGTATAGTAAATAATATACTAGTATTTAAAATTGGGCATCCCTGTATGATTAGTTTGGAAAAATCTTTTCTTACAATTAGGCTGAAACTATGAATTTTTATTCATATTAATGAAGCTTCATTACTTTCAATTCTAAGAGGTCGAAATCCTAGAAGGGATATTTCGAAAGGTGTAATGTCCATTTTAACCCGCCGTTTCTCTATATGGAAAAAATTATTGCAAATACTGGTACATCCAAGATTAAGTTTTATTTTACCTGGGAACTACTAACAGGCATTGTTTGTCTCGGAACTACCCATGTAACGGACTCAGCACAGGGAGGTGTAGTCAAGGAACCGTTGTATGTCAGATACTGGAAATAATGAGCAAACGTTTATATTAATAAGAGAAAGTAAAAAAAATACTTTTCTAAATTATGAGAATAAATAAAAATCTGGTGTGACTGGCGGACAGCACACAACTTTCTCTTACCTTCGGTAATCGAAAGTTGTGTACTGTGCTTGTCACACCAGATTTTTTGTGTCGACTTATATTTAGTTCCCGACAGTACGGAACATTTGAATTCAGATGTAAAATTTATAAGTATGGGAAAATATTTATATTTTGTTACCATGGCAACCATTTCTCCTATCTTCCCTATGAAATACAAGAGTAAAGTGGTCTTCAGAAGATTTCAATCGCAAAATGAGAATATACATTTTAAAGAGCATCTAAAAAATAATTGATTTTTGAATTTTAAAAAAAATCGTTGGAGCAAATTTTGAGAAACGAAAAAACTGAAAAAGTACATCAGTAAAGTACTAGTAATCTTTGGCCGATTTTGATTAAAAGCTTATTTTTCCGGTCCCGGGGGTGTTTAATTTAAATATAGAATTTCAACCTCGTAGGTCAATTCCTTCATGCTTAAAATTGAACACAGACACACACACCCACCCACCCACCCACACACCCACCCACACACACACAGACAGACCATGTCGCGAAAACCACTTTTTTGGATTCAGGGGACCTCAAAACGTGAAGATCCATCAAAATCTCGACATCGAATTTTTGACATGAATCCAATACTTTCTCTCTATATATATATTACATATATACATAGGTAAGAGAAAGTAAAAATAATCTATATCATAAGCTTAGAATAATTCCAATTATTTTTGAATAATAGATAGGCCCATTACCCCAACAGCACAAAATATTGCAGCAATGTTGCAGAAACATTGCGAATCTTGGCAACATTGCAGCGGCAATATTCCAAACTAGCAATATTGCTGTTTGAGCTGCAATATTGCATCAATGTTGCCGGAATATTGTCAACATTGAGCAAGATTGCAATATTCCGTGCTGTGTGGGTAAATTTATTTTGTAAATATTACGAAAACAATTTTAGACACACTCTTCACTAAAGAACGAACAAAAAAGCATAAAAATATGGAAAAAAGCATACAAATCTTGAATAAAAAGTTTTTCAACAAGCATAAAATTAAAAAAAAAGCATCTCATAATCAACTTCTACTCATACCAATGGCGGATACAAAGGGAGGAGGAGTAAAGGGAGTAATTAATTTTAATATGAAATTTTAAAAATAAATATTTAAATTTAATTAATTAATTAATTAATATTTAGTAGAAAAATAAAAGGCCGAGCAGCTAGATTTATTTCTTTAATAGAGAACTCACAGCGACGTTTCGGTCGACTTGCGACCATCTTCATGGCTACAATGGAGTTTACAAAAAAACATAACATCAAGAGGTTGTATAAATAAAATTTCAAGACATAAAAATTATCATTACCTAGAGTTCAGTCATAAGAAAAACCTCTCAAGTTGTTTGACAGACATTTCATAAATTTCATTACGATCTATCAGAGCCTATATTGTTTGGTTTTGTCAAGTGTATTATTTAAAATTGAATTTGCCCGAGGTCGTAAAAAGTAAAAAGGAAAAAAATTAAATATTAAATATTAATTTATATTTGTTATGTCAATTTATAAATACTTTGGGAATTTATTTTAATATTAAAAAATCTATTAATATGTTATTAAATTAGAACTAATAGGTATATAAGATGCGTGTAATTAAAATAAAATTTATATTGACTTTTGGCGCTGAATGCATTGTATCTGATAGATCGTAAGGTTTTTCTGTTGACTGAACTCTAGGTAATGATAATTTATTTTTTATGTCTTGAAAATTTATTTCGTTTATACAACCTCTTGATGTTATGTTTTTTGTAAACTCCATTGTAGCCATGAAGATGGTCGCATAGTCGACCGAAACGTCGCTGTGAGTTCTCTATTAAAGAAATAAATCTAGCTGCTCGGCCTTTTATTTTTCTACTACATATTGATTCAGCTATTCACCTCGCTAACATAATTAATATTTAAAAATTTTATCTATATATTCTGGTAAACAAGTATGGAATACAACTTTAAATTACCGAAAGTGTGCGGCCAATCCCACCAGATTCCCCCCCCCTCCTCTGCGAGGGTCCGGGGCAGGCGGGCCCGAGACAGAGTAGGGAAGGCGCGATTTGCGCAGTTACCGTAGGATTTGCTTTACATGAACTTTTTTGATGAATAATGTTTTGAATTATTTGTAAAAATTATATAAATATTCATAAAATAAGTTCAAATAAGCAAGAAGGAGAAAAAAAAAGCATGAAAACTCAAAATAAAGCATAAATCAATACACTTATTTTTTCGTAATTCGTGTAGAAATTAAATATCTAAATGTTTGCTTATAAGAATTTTGCTTAAAAGCTGCTCATCACAAATAGCGATTTATTTTTTCTAAAATATAATATATATAAGTTCTTTTTCGGCATCTGAGGCTATTTATTTTTCTAAATTAAATCACTATTCAATATAATTTAGATATCATTTCATCGCTTGAAACGGGAAACGAACCCCAGACCTCCAGCATAAAAGTCCAGTGATCTATCTACCATTATGCTACGGCCCAGGAGTATATAAACACTTCAGGCCTATTTTTTTTTTTTTTTTTTTAATGATAAAACGTTGCCTGAAGGTTGTTTTTGTATATATAAAATGCCATTTTTCAATGATTAAAAACTCTAGCCTTATCTCTTAATCTTAAATTTATAATAATTCTACTTATCAACTAGTCAATTCCAATCTTCCTTTGTCCCCATGACCTCCCGTGATTGGAACAAGCTCCCTGCGTCTATCTTCCCCAAAACCTACAATCTTCAGACTTTCAAGTCTAACCTCAACAGGCATCTTCTCAGTTCCCGCAGTTGAGTTTCCCCTTTATGCTTCTCCTTTTGTTTTTATTTTCTTCCTGGCTGCATGTGACTATTGGTCATTATAGGTCTACGCAGGGGCGCCGGAACGAATTTGAATCAGGGGGGGGGGGGGGGGCAAAAAATTTTTTTTTAGAAAATTAAAATAATTTAATATGTTCAAATAATATAAAACAAAAACAAATCTACTATAAAACTTTAAAAATTTTAAATAAAATCACAATTTTAATAAAATTAAAATTTTAAAAAATTTTGTAGTGATTTTTCAAAAAATTTTGGAAAAAATGAATTTTTTTACTCTAGATTTTAATTTTCAAAAGTAAAAATATATCATTTTTAAAAATAAATGAAATAAAAGAAGACATATTGCCCCCCTCTGCCCCCCCCCTATAGGATGCCAGGGGGGGGGGGCAATGTACCCTTGCCCCCCCCCAGTTCCGGCGCCTATGGGTCTACGGACCTTATGCACCCATTCCAAAAAAAAAAAAAAAAAAAAAAAAAAAAAATTTAAGATAGGAGACTTGCCTGTCTAGAAAACTCGGGGAGAAGATTTGTGAGTGGAAAGGGCTCTATAAACCGGGATGCATCGGGCTCTCGAACATCCTCTAACGCCTCAATGATGGACGCAAGTACCGGATTGTTTTTTGGAGAGATCTAAAAATATAATTTGAAAAAGAACAACTTATTATTTATGTGTAAATATTAATTTTAAAAACGTATTAAAATTTGCCTATGAAATAGGCAGAACGATTATCGGTCAAGAATAGATTTTGCCTAAGTTCTAGGCGTCCTTGATTAGTGGCGCCTCGTGTGTCGATTTTAGATACTCATTGTTCGCAAACAGCGGCGGTAGGTTTAAACTTACATAATCATTTCTTATATTAAAATTGAATATCTCTTTGATTTATTAAAAAAAAAAAAACTGAAATCTTTATTTCTTTAACATCGATTTTTTTCTTTAATGAAAAAAAAAAATTAATAGTGCCTGGGGTGATGTGTTTAAATAAGGAATACTCAACCCTGAAAAGAACTCCAACGACTTGAAGGCCTCCTTCTTTGGTGAGTGCATCTTCTACCGAGCCATATTCTTTTCTGAAGTGCACCAAATGCATTTCTAACGGAAATC
Organism: Euborellia annulipes; assembly: GCA_023213315.1. Lineage (NCBI taxonomy): Eukaryota > Metazoa > Arthropoda > Insecta > Dermaptera > Anisolabididae > Euborellia > Euborellia annulipes. The sequence continues at coordinate 5,253 of JAKCPI010030419.1, forward strand.
TAAAACAAAAAATTGTCATAATATATAGTATAGTTTAATTATTTTATGGGGGAGGATTCAAAAATACTTTAATGTATCAATAATAAAGAAAGAATAAGAATTTTTTTAAATGATTAAAATTTAATGATCAAAAGAGCTAAATATTAAAATAAATTTTAGAAAAAAAAATTGAACGACCTTTATAACACAAAATTTCAAAGAAAAGTTATTTCTATTGAATGTTTAGTTCTTTATGAAGTTAAAATGGTATTTTGTTCAGTAATACTTTTCACCGTTGAGCGTATGTTCGCTTCCGAAGTCGTCGTTAGGGCCCCAATGGAAATGCAAATGATGAAAAATATAAGGATGATCGCTCGGCGCAAACCAATGATAAGGCACTTCGGATTCATTCACCCATTTGAATTTCAACATGACTGAAATATTCAATAAAAAAATAATAAATTGCTAATCTATAGTTAATTAATTATTAAATACTCTTAATGGAATAGATTTTGTGAACAGTAATAACTAACACCAGAAGTAGATTCTCTTTAATTCATAATCAATATCTACGCGTATCAATAATAAAAGTTCTATTATATTATAACATTAACAGCTCGTTACTCAAATAAAAAAAAAAAAAAAAAACATTTAGGACCGGTTGCTTCACTTTTAATCAACTAGCAAACTTATTCACCAGATAGCAAATCATTGAAATAGTAAACAAGAAAACGCTTTACCTTCGAGTAAAAAAAATAAGTTTGTTCACATATAATTAGCTATCTGAAATATAAGGGAAGTTTTGTCAAATTAGCTACTTAAAAGGCAGTTTCCGCCGATATATTAGAATTCAAGATGGAAAATTTATAAGTTGGGAATATAGTTATATTTTGTTACCATGGCAACCATTTCTTCTGTCTCTCAATGACGTACAAGAGTAAAGTGGTTTTCAGAAGATTTCATTGACAAAATGAGAATATACATATTAAAGAGAATCTAAAAAATAATAGATTTTTGAATTTTAATCAAAATCGTTGGAGCGAATTTTGAGAAAATAGAAAAAAAACTGAAAAACTACATCAGTAAAGTACTAGTACTTTTTGGCCGATTTTGATTAAAAGCTTATTTTCATGTCCTAAGCGGGTGACTAACTTAAATATAAAATTTCAACCTTCTAGATCAATTCCTTCATGCTGTAAATTGAACCCAGACACACACAGACAGACAATGTCGCGAAAATCATTTTTTTGGATTCAGGGATCCTCAAAGCGTATATTCATCAAAATCTCGACATCGAATTTATGACATGGATATTTTTTATTTATACAATATATTAAGATACATAGATAAAAGGAGACTTTTTTTTCTTGCCATTCTCTAATCTGATTGCCACAGACATATCTAAACTATTGTCAAATTTTAATGAAAGATTTAACAAATACCTGTATGTCCGACATTAACAACTTCAACAGTTCTTGGAATTAATGAATACTTCCACCAGAGAATTTGCGGTCGATGTACGATAACTGATCTGGACGTGTCTAAATTGATTGGGCTTTGCTTTAAGCCCGCACAAGTTGGAAATCTCTTCTTCCAAGTCATGGGACCTAAAATGTTATTTTACTTTATTAATTATATTATATATACCGAGAGAAAAAAATAAAAATTAATGATTACCGTTTGCGCTTGTATATCCATATGCTTTCAAGTCGTAATTTGCTATAAAAAAAAAAGTGAATATCGTAATCATCATTATCATTACTATATAAAAGCGCTAGCCACTGACTTCCTGGTCCTGTGTGTATGTGCCTGTTCTCTCGTTGATTGGCCAGATTTACATAAAGTGGATTCAGGGAGGGAAATTTAAAACATTACGTCAGAGAGAGGAATTTAACCAATGACACTCTTTATATAAATAGGAAGATTATCCATTGATAATTTATTTTTTATTCATTTATAATTCCATTTATAAATTAAAAATAGCCTTGAAATTCAATTCCCAAATTTTCACACCTTATTGTTTAACCCTGACCTGATCTCAAGAGACGTTTTATCTATTAATGACAAGAATTTACTTAATGTATGATCATTGCGTGACTGTCTTGGAACGTATACTTGTAGAAGCACAAATGTCATAATTATATTCCTTCTGAAACAATTATTATTTTTAGGTCAGTAACACGAAGGAGACCTCCGAATGGTTAACAGTATCTATTAGGGCCGAGGGGTGATATGAGGATCCAACCCCGTCCCCCGAATTTCTAATTTCTAAATAATTAAGAGTCGAATATAGAGAGAAATCATAGAAATTATAAAAAAAAAAAATATTTTAAAATGAAAAAGTGTGAAAGCAGACGAAAAATTTTATTAAAAAATACCGGAACCTCGGAGTCTTTATCAGGGGCGGATTAAAGGGGGGGCGAGGGGGCGATCGCCCCCCCCCCGAGAAGAAATTCACAATGTTATGAAAACTAGTAATCTAAAGAAATTAAGATTTCCGGGCTTTAATTTCAATTGAATTTGTTACCAATCAATTTAAAAAATAGGAAAAGGGTCTAAATGGCTATAGATGCCCACAAAGTCCTTAAATAAAAAAAACCGCCCCCCCCAACAAAATTGCATTAATCCGCCACTGGTCTTTATATACAGATGGTAACTATTAATAAATAGAGTATTTATAACTAACTTACCATCTGTTTATCTTTTGTCTAAGAAAAAGACTACGAGATTCCGTTATTCTTAAAAAATATTTTATTGTATTTTCTTTCAAATTTATTCATTTGGGAATGGAGGATTTATGATGTAAACCTCATAACCCCCCCCCCCCTATCTCCCCAAAAAAGCTTTCGGACTTTGGATAATTGGATGAATCAAAGTTTTAAGCACTAGAAAAAAATTCTTCCCCTATCCGTTATAGATATTTAAGGAAAGGTTATAATATTATTAATAGAAATAAAAAGAAAATATTTATTTTCAAAATAAATAAATAAATATTAACCGTAATTAAAAATTACAATAGATTGAAAATCATAAGGGGTCATCCACATATTACGTAACGCGTTAGGGGGGGAGGGGAGGAGTCTGGACAAAACGTTACTAATTGTGACATGGGGGACCCGGGGATTTCCCAAGTGTACCTCATACTAACTTATAAAACAAAAAAAATGATATGAATTTTGTATAAGAAATTTTATTCTGGGGGTGGGGTAGTTCTATGTTGTGTAAGGGACTAACTGTGATATGGGGGGGAACTAAAAAATCGTCAAAAAATGCGTTACGTAATATGTGGACGACCCCTAAGAATTATGAAATCTGAGTATATTTTTTTAATATATAGAGATTTTTGAAGAAGCTGAAGCTCGATCGTTTTTTTTTTTTTTTATAAAATTGGAAAAAACTAAAAAGTACAATAGTACTTGTACCCGAATTTTTTCAAAGAAGAGACAACACAATTTCATATTGGTATCGAACATAGTATAAATTAAAAATATTTAATATTAGTCAAAATTACATACTAACAAGTAAGAATTAATCATTCTTCTAAGTTGTAAATAAATCTCCACTTTTATTAATTTAAGTAAAGACCCTGCAAAAGTTTAATAATATATTGGGTAAGCTTATTTCCTGTCAGGACTTATTATTACTATAATTGTCACATTTTTATAATTTTTATATAAAAATATCTAGATTAATACAAGGATATTTTTTATCAGATCAGGAAGATGAATGACAAAAAGCAAGGCCAGGGTGAGGGTCAGTGAATTAAAATTCATCTCATCATGTATTATTTAAATATCTCTAATGTGTCTGGGATTTTTAAAAAAATGTTTATTTGTTCCCATGGAGACAATTCTTGATAGAGAAGACTGATGAGTAGGACAGGGTCAAAATTTCTCCCTGAGAAAGTCAAGACGCGTGAACAGATCTGCTATTCTATATAATAAAATATAGGCCTATATACGGTAATTTGATATAATCTATATTTAATCAACAGGGACGATTTTAATAGAAGAAATGGTCCTTAAGGCAGCACAAGTATTAATTTTACTAAAAATACTTTTTTTTAAATAAGCTAGGGCAGTGTTTCTGAGAAAAACATTATTTCTCCACACGGTACACACACAAAAATTATAGAAAATTAAATGGAAATAAATTACGTATACTTAATATTAATAATTTAAGGGGATGGGCAATGGCGTCATTTCAACATTCCTTGGGAGGGGAAAAAATTTTCTTCCAAATAGGTATTCAAATTTGGCCAAGCAGAGTAAAAATTTCTCTCGGAAAAATATAGGAATCCACACCCCCGCAGCTAGTCCGCGTAGTGAACTTTTAGGAACACACAGAGATCCATACGCCCGCACAAGGGACACATCTTTTTCTTCTAGTCACTTATTTCGATCTACTGTGTGTGTGTCCCTGGTGCGGGCGTATGTATCCCTATGTGTTCCTAAAAGTTCACTATGCAGATTAGCTGCGGGCGTCACTGCGTAAATCGCGATTTCCCTACTCTGGCTCGGGCCCCCCTGGAACCCCACACTCTGGTTCGGGCCCGCCTGCGGCGGAATATGCACAAGAAAATATGCATTTTAAAAGTAAATATACATTATAAACCCACCATATCTAGTGCTTGATAGCTTTAAACTGACTCAAGGACAAGGGCGAATCCAGAGGTGTTTCTCGGGGGGTGGGGGTGGGGGGGGTAATCTGGTGTGACTCGTCGCACAGCACACTATTTTTTCTTAATTTCGGTAATTTAAAGGCGCATGTTGTATTTGTTTGCCAGAATATAAATACAAATCAAATTTTTAAGTATTAATTTTTAAAATTTTACATTAAAAATAAATTTTTTTTTTCGAAAAAAAAGTATTTTTTTTTCAAATCTCGGGGGGGGGGGGGGTAGTTACCCCCTTTACCCCCTCCCCCTTGTATCCGCCCTTGCTCAAGGAACGGGTAAAAGAAGAAATAGCCATTTATTTTTACTCGGGAAAAGATATTTAATTTAATTAATTATTTAATTTTGTACAGTTTATATAGGCCTACTCGTAGATATATTTTTTATTTAAGAATAATATAAAATTTAAAAAAAATCAGAGCTCTTGGGGGGCATTTGCCCTCCCCCCTGCTCCCCTCCCCAAATTACGCTCTTGGGGATGGGAGAATTTTCTTTCATTAGGGCGCCACAATTAAATGCCAGTCTAGAAGGATAAGCCTTGAGTATATGCAACGAAAACGATAAGGTCGCAATTTGGTCGCTTCAAATCCCGCTAAGGCCCCTTCGATTCTCAATAACAATTGTCTATTTATTAATTACTAGTAATTCTTAAATAATCCTCATCACCTATCTTCATCATTGATTTTTTTTTAATACAAGAAATCAATATTTGTAAAAAGTAGAACGAATTTTTAATTAAAAACAGTAAATAATAAATACATTATTTAATAAAAAATGACAAAGTTTATAAAGTGGACCACCTTTTTTTCTAGATTAATAATAGATCAAATAGAGTACAAAGTCAACTATTTAAAGATTTAATTCAGTTTATTGATCTTATTTTACCATAGAATCAACGTTAAATGAAATAAATAGGAAATTAAATAAAAGTTAAACTGAGAACCAAATAGGTTAAATTGAAGTCGTGCTTAGAGGAAGGAAGTATTGCCTCTGATGTTCCATTGGAGCTGGAACGCAGCCATTCTAAACATCGCTAGAAGAAACTTAAGTTTCTTATTTCGGACCTTATTTTTCTTCAATTTCTACTCCTTTTTGACTTATTTAATTAATTCTTATTACCCCTTAGCCAAAGATTTTTTGAGGAGGAGAGAATCTGGACGACCTGCCTTTGACTTTTTACCCTTTTGAAATCATTAAATTTTATAGAATTTAAAATAATTTTTCAAAATTTTTAATAAGGTGTTAAATTTTAAAGCCATATATTTTTTGTATTTCATGGGGGGAGGCGAGTTTGACCTCAAACATATCTCTAAATGTTAAGACTATCAGAGTATTATTTGTGGAAAAAGGGCGACCTTTCACTTTTTGTTTCTTTGGGGAAATATCAAATATTTATAAATAAATGATAGGTATATATTAAAAGGAATTTATAATTCTAGAATAATCTTTTGAAATTACCCATATATGAGCCAGAGGTGTATCGAAGTCTCTCTTCTCCAAACCCCAAATGTTCCATATACAGTAAATAATAAAAATGTGAAAAATAATTAAATTTTATAGAATTCTATATTTACTTCAAAAATAAAAAATAATTCTAAATCAAAACATACCTGACTTACAGCTCCCAAATAAAAAATTTTATAGATTGGTTTAAGACAATTAATTGGTAATAGAAATAATGAACCATCAAAGAATATTTTTTTTTTTTTGTAATGGGTGCATAAGGTCCGAAGATCTATAATGACCAGTGGTCACATGCAGCCAGGAAGAAAATAAAAACAAAAGGAGAATCATAAAAGGGGAACTCACCTGTGGGAACTGAGAAGATGCCTGTTGAGATTAGACTTGAAAATCTGAAGATTGTAGGTTTTGGGGATTTTATAGACGCAGGGAGCTTGTTCCAATCACGGGGGGTCATGGGAACAAAGGAAGATTGAAATCGACTAATATCCATATTCATTAAGGGTGGAACAGAGTCTTTATAAAAGCGATAGCAAAGTACGACAAATTATAAGACGAATACATCCCCTGCAATCCCAAACCTAGCAACCAAATACACTTCCAAGTTGTGCTAATTCATTTTAGGGTATTTTTGAAGGCGATAAAAATTGGAAATTAAGAAACTTTTTTTATATAAATGTATAGAAGCAAGTCTTTAATATTAAATAATAGTACCTTGACCCTCATTTATTTAAAAAGTGTCAATATATTAATATGTATAAAATATAATAGACAATAGATGACGTTTTATTATTATTTTTTATTTATTTAACAAAAGTAATAAAGTGATAGCGACGTCATTTGACTAGTCACTAAAGTGAAGGAAGGGGGAATAGCAGTCCAGCTTTATTTAATGTTCGACTACGAACAGATTTTGAAACCCTTAGGGGCGGGTTGTGAGACTAAATATTTTTGATCGGACGCAAGACTGAAAAAATTTATTCAAATTTTGTTTTTCTGACAAGTTTTTAAAGATTAACAACCAGGATCACGAGAGAGAAACCCTGACACAGTGTGATGCCCACTTTTTAGATTCAGAGACTTCAAAACGTGGATATCCGTCATAGTTTGAGTATTCGAAAGCGTATATTAAATTCTAGTATCTTATTCAGTGTCGGATTAAGCAAAATGGCCCTTAGCCAGTCGAAATCTCGGCGTCTAAATGGCCTCAGATGCCGAAAAAGAGTTAAAAAAAACAAAAACTAATGTTGCGGGGCCCCTAAAAAGCGTGGGGCCATTGCCTACTCAGCCCAATGGATAACCCGGCACTGATCTTATTCAAAAAATCAAAGATCTTTATATGTTGGTAGGCCAAACCTCTCCTGGTCCCCGGGAATCAAACCCGGGATCTCCAGTCTGTTCGGGATCCTCTGTGCTTCCGATTGGACCCTTGACCACACCAACAAATATTCTAATTTTCCAAAGTATATACGGATGGCATTGATTGTATTTCTTTACCGAGAAGGAAGAAATCTTTAAAAAAAAAAAAAAAAACTACTCGCTTGTCAGCCACTTCTTAAATATAGGCCCGCCTAGTAAAGTCCGAATCTAGGTATTTATTTAATATTAAACTCTTATTCAAATAAATAGTTCTCGAAAACTATTGAACGAAATTTTTTATTTGCGATAGCAGATTATCTTCCAGATAATATGAGAAAGTAAAACTCCCTCGGCATAGGGCAAGTCTATGTAAAAGTTAACATCTTTCGAGAAAATTCATTTTCTTTCTTTTGGAAATTCTAATTCATATAAATGAATAATAGGCCCTCGGGCTTGGTTGCTGAGTTGTCGAAAAGACTGTGTGAATGGGAAAAAAGTGTGAGTGTTTAAAAAAAAAAATGAATAATAGGGTAACTAGATTAAATGATTTAAGCTTTCACGATTGTTATTAATTTTTTATATTTTTGACAATATTCGTACTTTATATTTGCTAGTAATTAGCAATACAAATTAATTTCAACTAGTTCAGTTAGCGTTTGTTTTTCCAAGTGAATACATTACCTGAGGACGGCTGCAGAAACAGTGCCCGAAACGTTATAATTTTAATAATGATTTTGTATTATTAATTACTAACTAGACCAGGGGCCCGGGCCCCCTCGCCCCCCCCCCCCGAAATTTTTTAAATCTGTCTGTATATTTATATACGGGATTATGGCCAAAATCTATATTTTTGTTCGAAAAAATGCGGCGCATATTATATAAAATAATAAAAAAAAAAACTTAAATACATTAATATATATGCTTTTTTTAATAAAACTTTTTTCTTAGAGAGGGCCCAGGCTCCTTGGGGCTCGGATGAATACGGAAATATTTAGATTAAAATAAAAAAATTTATTTATTTATTTTTTTTTTAACACACACTTTTTTTCCACTCACACATCCATACACACAGTCTTCTCGGCATCTCAGGCCATATAAGACTTTACGATACTCATTATTAATATATAATATCATTGGGGGGGGGGGGTCCAGGCATTCTTATTTAAGCTAAAAAAATTTAATTAAAATTTGTCTTTGAGAGGCCCGGGCCCCTCGAGGCTCAGGTATATCCGGAATTTTAAAAATATTTTTCTGTATGGGAAGGGAGTGATAGGTAAAAATCAGTTTGGGCCCCCCCTCCCTCACCTCCAAAAAAAAAATTCTATATACGCCTGTGAACTAACCACGTTTAATGCCAAGAATATGAGGGAGCTTCGAAAATTTCGGGGAAAGGAGTTCGGAATGCATGAAGAAATGGGCGAAATTTGAGAGAGGTAAAAAATTACAGACCAAGTAGGAACGGCCGTTGGATAAAAAAAATCTGGTGTGACTGGCGCCAGCACACAACTTTCTCTTACCCTTCGGTAAGAGAAAGTTGTGCACCGTGCTGGTCACACCAGATTTTTTGTGTCGAGATATATTTAGTTTCCGATAGCACCTTAGTTTCAAACTTGCATTTTAAATGTTGACTGCTTCAAATAAACTATGGTTATTTTTCAAAATTTTAATCTCATATTTGGACATTTTATACACAATATATAATCGTAAATAAATACAAAATTTCATAAGAATTGGAAAATAAAATTTTAAATGCCTAAAAAGTTCTAAAGGGGACCCCCTTTTGAATCGAAATTAACATACAAATCCCTATAGGAAATTAACATTGTTCCTATGCGAAGATAAGGTGGAAAGGGAATTTAAAAAGAGTAGAGAGAGACGATAATGTTTGCAAGTGAGAGAGAGACATATATGTTTTCTTTGAAACAATTAAAGACACAAATAAATTTTAAAAAAATGGGAATTTAAATAATAATTGATTTTTAATCTAATAAAAAGAAAGATTTAAATTCCGTTACCATGGCAACCATTTCTATCTTTCCTATGAAGAACAAGAGTAAAGTGGTCTTCAGAAGATTTCAACGGCAAAATGAGAATATACATTTTAAAGAGCATCTAAAAAATAGTTCATTTATGAATTTAAAAAAAAATCCTTGGAGGGAATTTTGAGAAAATCGAAAAAAACTGAAAAAGTACATCAGTAAAGTACTAGTACTTTTTGGCCGATTTTGTTCAAAAGCTTATTTTGAGATTCTTCAAAGGTACCTAAGTTAAATATAAAATTTCAATCCGCTAGCTCAACTCCTTCATGCTAAAAATCTGTCCACACACACAGACACACACACAGACCAATTTGCGGGACCCACTTTTTTGGACTCAGGGGACCTCAAAACATGTATATCCATCAAAATCTCGACATCGAATTTTTGACATGATCGCAATACTTTCTCTCTCTATATATTTCATATATAGGGTAAGAGAAATAAAAATATAGAAAGACCAATAAAGCCGTTGTAGCTCTTGTAAAAAAATCTGGTGTGACTGGCGCACAGCACACAACTTTCTCTTACCTTCGGTAATCGAAAGTTGTGTTCTGTGCTGTCTCACCAGATTTTTTGTGTCGACATATATTTAGTTCCCGACAGTACGGAACATTTGAATTCAGATGTAAAATTTATAAGTATGGGAAAATATTTATATTTTGTTACCATGGCAACCATTTTTCCTATCTTCCCTATGAAATACAAGAGTAAAGTGGTCTTCAGAAGATTTCAATTGCAAAATGAGAATATACATTTTAAAGAGCATCTAAAAAATAATTGATTTTTGAATTTAAAAAAAAATCGTTGGAGCAAATTTTGAGAAAATCGAAAAAAACTGAAAAAGTACATCAGTAAAGTACTAGTACTCTTTGACCGATTTTGATTAAAAGCTTATTTTTCCGGTCCCGGGAGATGTTTAACTTAAATATAAAATTTCAACCTCGTAGCTCAATTCCTTCATGCTTAAAATTGAACACACACACACACACACACACACACACACACACACACACACACACACACACACACACACACAGAGAGAGAGAGAGAGAGAGACAGACAGACCATGTCGCGAAAACCACTTTTTTGGATTCAGGGGACCTCAAAACGTGAAGATCCATCAAAATCTCGACATCGAATTTTTGACATGAATCCAATACTTTCTCTCTATATATATATATATTACATATATACATAGGTAGAGAAAGTAAAAAAGTAATTATGAGTCAGTGCCAGAAATTTAACAAACTAAGGGGAGTTGAGTGGACCAATTTTTTTTTTTTTTTTGGAATGGGTGCATAAGGTCCGAAGACCTATAATGACCAATAGTCACATGCAGCCAGGAAGAAAATAAAAACAAAAGGAGAAGCATAAAGGGGAAACTCAGCTGCGGGAACTGAGAAGATGCCTGTTGAGGTTAGACTTGAAAGTCTGAAGTTTGTAGGTTTTGGGGAGATAGACGCAGGGAGCTTGTTCCAATCACGGGAGGTCATGGGGACAATTATAAACTAACATCGCTAAAGGGTGTGAGTTATAAATTTTTTTTTTTTTTTTTTTTTTTTAAGAAAAATATAGAACATACCTGAACATTGAAGGTTGTAAAATGCGAAGAAAAACCCGAGAGCGATTAACATTTTTCCCCCCGGTGAGTGAGTGAGTTGGGGTGATGTAGTTCCCGTATTGTGCCAGACACTCTCGCACTACTCTCACCACTGAGCTAGCTACTCGGTCCCTCCGTCCCTCGCCGCTCAAAGTGACCAGGTGTCCCCCTCCCCTCGACCCCTTTATCGGCTTCCATCATCATTATCCTTTTATTCTCTTGAAATAAATACTGTAATTTACGTAACTAGAGGCCACTATCAAATGATATGCCTCCACTTTCATGATGACCTTTAAGTGGCCTTTTAATTATTTAAACCGATTCTTATAAAATTGACTCTATACTTTCAGTCTAGCCGAAAAAGAAACTTTTATTTATTTAAATAATAAAATAAAACATTCATTGGGTAGTATAACCAATTTCTCTATTGAGGATTAATTTAAAAAATATATAATTTACATCTTCTGCCCAAGGGCGGATCCAAAGGTGTTTCTCGGGGGGGGGGGGGGGGTAATCTGGTGTGATTCGTCGCACAGCACACTATTTTTTCTTAATTTCGGTAATTTAAAAGCGCATTCTGTACTTGTTTTCCAGAATATAAATACAAATCAAATTTTCAAATATTAATTTTTAAAATTGTACATTAAAAATAAATTTTTTTTTGAAAAAAAAGTATTTTTTCAAATCTCGGGGGGTTATTACCCCCTCCTGTATCCGCCCTTGCTTCTGCGGGTGTGGGAAGTCAAGTAATCCCCCCCCCCCCCAGGTTTCTAGAATCCAGTTGAAAACATTTTCGATTTTTTGAAATTTCGAAGGTAAAAGTGAAATACATTCTTCTTCTATCTTAGCCATATCACTATCTGGTCAGGGTCGGCAAAATTAATTTATAAAAAATGAGACAGGAAGAAAAGCAAGCCGATCCGTCTCAGGGCCTGACGCTTGTTTTGAAAAAGGGGAAAAAGGAAAGGAAGAAATGCCAGCCTTAGCTCGGGTAACTCGTGGTCGTCATCCACGTACTCACTAGAAGTGAGAAAAAAAGTGAAATACATTGAACTTTATTTATTTTAAAATATCGTACTTTTTTATTGATAGACTTTCTTTTTTACTTTCTCTTACCCTATATATGAAATATATATAGAGAGAAAGTATTGGTGATCATGTCAAAAATTTGATGTCGAGATTCTAGGCCAAAACATATTTTTAACACTTTTTCAATTTTACTGCAACTGAGCAAACAAAAAATACTATGTATTTTATATTAAATATTATTCGCTGAACCGTACATATTTCTACATCTATACTTTCAAGGACGCATCCAGTCTCATGCGTCAAAAATTGGCTATCAATCCAAATGAATTAAATAAAGACAGGGTCTAAATGACCGTTGATGCCGATAAAGTCCTTAAATGAAATGAAATTTAAAAAAAAATCTATTCTTTTCTCAGCCTGCCCCCCCCCCTTTCTAAGCCAATGGTTGGCGACGGTTTTGGATCAACCCCTTTAGCCACTAGAATGATACAACCAAATATTATTTGCGAAAATGGGAAATATTATATTTAATGAGAGGAATTGGGATCCGGAATAAAGCTAAGAATATAGTCATGTTTCTTTTTAAGATTACAATGTTTTATTGTTTGAATAAAGCAAACATTTAAATATATTAAGGTAAATTTTTTAATTAAAATAAATCATTACCGGTACAATAATATTTCAAATATTTTTTTTAAATTGAAAATCTTTCATTTAAAAATAGTATACATTTATTCATTGATAAATTGAAATTAAGATTAAATAATATTCCAAATTGGTTTCTTGTAAATATAGAGGCTTCAAAAAATATGTTTAAAAGAATTTATTAATATTACTTGATAATTGCTTTCCTTTGAATTGCCCTCTATTTATTAGGATAGTAACGTAACATTCAGACAAGATACAATATATACATACAATTTTAACAAAGTCTAATCATTAACTTTACGTAATATTTTTCTAATTAATTATTATCAAATTTAGAATTGATTTATAAGGCTGGACCCACACGGTGGATTTTTAGTCGAGCAATAGTTTAGTTTAAAATATGTTTTCGCGGCAAGAATCCTCAAGTCAATAGTTTAGTTGATGGACATAAATGCAATTATGTTCAATGGCAACTGCAGATCAACTCGATTTTTTAATGCATTTATGTCCATCGACTAAACTATCGCTCGACTAAAAATCACCCAGCCTAAGTTAAATAATTTAACATGTACTTCAAATTAAAAAATTTAATTATTTGAACAAAAAAAAAAAAAGAATTAATAAATAAAACAATTATTATACCATATTCTATCAATTTAATTATATACTCCCCCTCCAAATTATTTAAAATTTCTTCACTATACTTGATTGTAGCATTATTTAATTTCTTCTTTGCCAATTTAACTTCCTTTATACGTTGAATATCCGAATGGACTTAATAATAAAGGTATATGATAATGTTCTTGAGGTGATTTTACGTCAAAAACAATCTGTAAAAGAATTAAAAGATAAAATAAATAAAGTTTCAGTAAGGGATGAGAAAAAGAGCAGTTGCAGCTTTATTTCGTTTATTAGGCACTTAAAGCCGACGTTTCGGTCAGATATACGACCATCTTCAGAGCTGAAGTGCAACCCATTTGAGGAGTTTTGTTGACACACTTCACCCCGGAAGATGTATATCTGACTTGCACCTGATAAATTAATAAACTACCAACAAATAGGGAAGAAGAGTTTTGGAATTTAGGCTTTCACAGTTGTTATCATTTGTAAAAGAATTTGATTTTTGGTTTAACTGGGGATTATTTTTAAAAATTACAACAATTCTGAATTGTACCTAAAGAAAGCCACAGAATGAGATGATCATAATCTTAGCTGACTTGAACCTGAAGAAGACCACAGAATGAGCCGAAACGTTGTAATTTTTACAAATAAACCACAGTTAAACGGAAAATCAAATTCTTTTACTAGGGAAGAAGAGTTTTTGTTGATGTAGTGTCGAGTGTTTGCTTTGATTTTATAAAAACAAATTGTCAAAAAATACTAACTAAAAATGGTAAAAGTTGATTTAATTTTTGATAGAAGGAAAATATTTTCTAATAGGTAAATATTATAAATTAGAAAATTACCTCGATAAAAGGATATAAAGATTCCATTCGATGCAATTCAAAATATCGATAAACATCAAAATGAAGTTTATATCTACCAGCTGTGAAGGAATTTTTGTTAATAATTGTGTTAATTCTTCCATCCGGATTTGTAAGACTATAAAAAAAAATAAAAGAAGTTAAATGAGTAAATTAAGTTTAAGCCAAAGTGGAGGCATTAAAAAAGGCTCAAGAGAATAAGAGAATAGTCTTGGATGGATGATATGGGCATGTAATGAGAAGATAAAAGAAATATGTAGGGAAAAGGATGATGGATTCGAGATGAAAGGGAAAGAAATAGAATGAATGTATAGTAGTCTGCGGGTAAAAGGAATCGCAAAAAGATGACACCGAAGTACAGAGGCCTAGTCAGGGGAGGATATGGAATCTAAGAAATTTTAAATACCATAGAAAATATTGGCTAATATAAAGAAATATGTTAGTGTCTCGTTTTCTATGATTTTTCGGATTCCTTTCTTTTACCTTTCGCTTTATTAACCTAAAAAGAGCGCGGAAAGTTAATTTGAACCAAATATCTCTAAAAATAAAGAAATTTTTGAAGATATATGAAGATGAATTTAACCTTTAAAAACAGTATTTTAGCTTACTTTAAATAGAAGTTGTGTTTATATGCTCATAGTGAAACACCACATATAAACGAAACCTCAGTTTAAAATGTTTCCCCTAAAACCTATACCGCAATCTTGAAATTTAATTACTTTAAATATAATAAATAAAAGAATATTTTAATACAATATATGAATAATACAGTATGATAATATGAATATGGAAGTTAAATCTAAACCGGTCAAACACACTTTTCTTTGTTGAACCAATGGAATTATGGGGATTCAATATGTTTATTAATTTTAATATATTATATTTTTTGAATTTGAAATTTCATTTACCATTCTCCAAGCATAGTCCATCTTCCTTCAATTAATTTGTACAACGAAACTTGAAGCCCACTGACTGGGATTCCTTTGGAGGTATCCAAGACATGCGTAGTTAATGGAGAAGATACTGCCGCCATTTCAACACGAATTGTCTGCAAATAACGAAAGATAGTTCACCTATATTATTTTAAATTAAAAAAAAAAATTATTAATCTTAAAATACTAACAGATGCTCCGGCCAAATGAGCTTGAATTACTGAAATGCGGTCACTTATTTGGGCCATCATAAAGTATGAAATATATGGAAAGATTTTCTCGTTAAATAAAGATAACCAATATGACCTTTGATCTTAGAAAATGTTTATCAGAAATACTTTAAAACAGTAAAATAAAAGAACTAAAAGAGACAAAGAGAAATGAAAAAAGAGTCAAAAAAAAACTTATGGGATTTGTGACGGATAATATGAAATTCTGAGGAAATAGATATAAATATAGTTTAAATATAAATTTATTTTGATTATAAAAATCAATCCGTTCTGTATAATAAAACTAAAATTTCAAACCTGAGAAATCAAATTATATTATCTTTAATTTAGGTAAAATATAATAATAGCAAGCAATATAGTGTGAACCGCCGACCTCGAACTATATGATATGCGAAGAAAGAAGAGGAAGAATAAGGCAATAAAGCAATATACAAAATTTTAATATTTTTTACTCTTCTGGATCTTGTAAATAGGGAAGGGTGGAATGGATGATAATTTTTAAGATCCATATTTTGGTTAGAATATAGATTTATGTGACTAAATAATAATAATATATCGATACATATTTTTTTTCTTAACTTTTTTCTTTGGTGTGTCATCAAAGCATCCTTAACCAAAATGAACGTGTTCATAGAAATTCGTAGAAACAGTCAAAGCAAAAATATAGATTTTTTTAGTTGAAGGTTTATTTAAATTTACAGATTTTAATGAAAGACATTAAACAAATATATATTCATTTACGGAAACTTATATTTATTATAAACTGGCGACTAGATTGCAAAATTTTACATTTTATCTCTAGTCGATCATCATCAGGCCTATAAATATATTTTATCCTGTCATTAGTGTCAGAACTAACACGTGGTTACTCTGAGGAGTAACTTTCATGGGAATAATAGTGAGGTGGGTACCCGTTTCCTTCCTCAAAAGGAGGCATCTCACAGAGTTGAATAATTTATTGCCATGAGGTGAATTTCAACTCGAGTTGACTTCAACTCAGGATTATAAGATTAAGTGCTTTATCCCCTCGGCTAATCGTCTACTCTGAAATATACTATTAAAGAACTATAAATATAAATAATATAATCCGTATATGTATATATATATAATTTCCGTATATAAATATTTTATATTGTTTAATTCCTTGCTATAAAACCTACAAAATAAATAAATGCATTTTATATTAGCTTATACTGTTAAGAATTCTTCTTCTTTTATGGAGCTTATCATTATTTTCCTTTTTTTTATATATATAACAATTATAACAGTTATATATATATACACTGCCTGTTATTTGTTCAAGAAATCTAAGCTAATGTATCTTAAATTGTAATATATCAAACATAGAAAACTATTTTATAAATTTCTAACCAAATGTAATGGAAATAAAAATCATTTTTAAATTTTAACATATAAATAAATCAAAAACAAACAAGTCAATATTAAATTTGTGGCATTAATCGGTATATTTAGTTGTATATTAATCCAAATTTTTTTTTTTTTTTTAGGATTTTCAATAGAATATTAAGCAATGGAAAGATTATGTTTTAATTTCAGCAAAAATTAAGAGATATCGACATATGATATTTTATTTTAATTGTAATTTTTGATTTTTATGTCAAAATTACTTAAAAATGTTTCCAATAGTTGATATTAAATGTTGTTTTGATTTCATAAATTATAATATCTTAAAGACATATAAACTATTATTAAAAAAACAATTACGAAGTGAAGGCTTTTTGTGAAGGAGAGTTTATATATATATAGTATATATATATATATACATACTAGGCTGAGCGCCTAGCTCAGTCTAATATCGGTCCCTCCGGCCTAATAGTCTAATCTATATGATATATTTCATGGCATCTTTTTGGTCTTTACTATATAAATAATTAGACATGCGTTTTTAGTATATCGAATATAGTGGCAATTTTCGTAATATTCATGATCCCCTTTAAATGTTGCTCTACAATGTCAAAAAAATTTCATGACTTGAGATATTTTTGGTACGGCAGAGGATTGACGATTATATATATAAAGATATTCATTCTATAAGGCTTCCGCGACTGGGTGTATGTGAAATGAATAAGAGAATGCTAACATTATTTTATTAATTACTTTTTTGGACATCTTTGCAGGAGGTTCCTCTGATAAAATTTGAGTTTCTTCTTGTATTGTAACAGTAGCTTCACTTGTAGTTATTGGCAGTGTTTCGGTCTCATTAGTCATTTCAACTTCAACTCCTTCTAAACTATCTGTTGTATTAGCAATAGTTTCTTCAAATGATTCAGGCAAACAAATTGGGAGCTTTAACTTCAAGGAATCGGAAGTAGTCATTGGTGAATTCTGAAAAAAATTAAAAATATTATTTTATGTGTTAAGCGAAGTAAAATGAAATATAAAACTATGAATTATGAATTTATTAGCTTCTAAAATGATGTAGGCCTATAGAGGAGCAAAAGGATTTTCAAAACTTTCTGAGGGTAGCCAAATTGCCAATTAAAATAAAATGTTTTTTTTTTTTTTACTTCTTCCTAGATTTTTTTTTTTAACACTCACACTTTTTTCCACACACACACATATACACACAATCTTTTCGGCAACTCAGACTTTAACGTTACTTGTATTTAATTAATATATTGTTCAGGGATGACCGAGCTGGAGCTCGGTGGTTTTTTCTTTTGATAAAATTGGATTGGAATAATAAAGTATTAAATCTCAGTAAAGAACTAGTACTCGAAGTAGCCCAAAGACAAAACTTAGCTTAATTTGATATTGTTACTTAAAATTTGAAATAAATCAAAGTGAATTTTTAAGAAAATTGGAAAAACCAAAAAAATACATCAGTAAAGTACAAGTACGCCTGGTTTCCCAAAGACGATATCAACTTTGGTTTGTATACCGCAAATAGGAAATATTTAAAATTTGAAAGAAATCGTCAAAGCAAACGAATTAAGAGAAAAATGAAAATAACTAAAAAAGTACATCAGTAAAGTACTAGTTTCACAGCGCTTTGGTCTCAGCCTAGCTACGTTCCTAAACTTTAATATTATGAACAAAATTTAAAAAAAATTCCTCCAACATCGTGAAAAATATTGAAAAATTTGATGAGTTGATGAATGTACCCTTTCAATAATAATTTGTTTAAAATATCATCAAATATTTTAAATATTTGCTTTGATAATTCATCACTTTACAAATTCCTTCAAAAGTATTATTTTTTCGTATTTTTTATATGAATAATATTGTAGAGATATCTTTACAGTGGAGAATCTAATCCCCAATTGGGGATGGAGGAACGCTTTTCTGTATTCTCCCGTGTTTATATAAAGTTATATAATAAAACTTTTTTTCAGTTTAAATTTTGCTCTTTTGAAATAAACTGCTACCTAGGCGCTGATGTCTTAAAGCAGGGAGTGGAGGGCAAACCTCTTCATTTCTAGTTGTTAATTAAATGAGACTTCTCTAATAAATAATTCAACCAATCTTTTCCTTTCAGAACTACCCAAAAGAGGTTTTTTTTTTTTTCCTTTAAAAACACTCGATGTATGTGTTGTTTATTATTATTGTTTTTATTTATGTTTTTTATGCATGTTTAATTTTGCTTATTTTCACTACACACTCACACTTTTTTCTCATTCACACTGACATTCACACTCACACACACATTCACACTGTCTTTTCGGCAACTCAGGCCATTTAGAGCATTTACGATATCCGTTATTAATTAATATACATATATTGGGGGTCCAGGCATTCTTATTTAGGCCATTTGGTATCCAAATGGCTTAAATAAAATCATCGGACTGCCTGGGTTCCGAACTCGCGACTTTTGGTATACGAGGTTAGCACGCTAACACCTACACCAAGCCCCGAGGGCAAAAGAGGTTAATGTACGTATTTTTAAAAAAGAAGTTTGAAATTGCAAAAAATTTTATTTTGAATGGCATTCAATTATTTAAAAATTTATTTAACTATAAGCTTATCGAAAAGACTAATAAGTCAATAAAAATTGAATGTCCAAAGATATGACGAATATAATTCATTAATTGAAACAAAAGAAAAAAGATAAAAATAGAAAATATACTTTTATTGAAAAATGAAGATGAGCAGCTTTTGTATGTTTCAATGTGCAAATATGTTTAAGAAGACTTAATCGATGAGCGTGTAGAGTTCTATCACAATATAAGCAATAAGCTCTTGTGGGTTGATCAGGAACTTCTCGTAGCCAACCTATCATAAAAGGATTTAATGTCAAAAAAAAAATTTAATATAAACAAATTAATAATTGAAAAAATTAATATAAATCGCTTAAATTATCGAGGAAATCAAAATTTATTCATTGGAATTAAGTATGAATATTCAATATATTTCTTGAAAACAAGAACTTTTGTTACTTGAAGCAAAAGATTAAAAGTTTTTCTTCATTATTTAAAAATAAGTAGTGTCTTTAGTTATTTTGCCTAACAATTTAAATAAATTTATCTTTTTAAAAATATGGAAAATTTAGGTTTCTTTTATATATCGGAAATGCTTTTAAATCGAAAAAATTAAGCAATTGTAATATTAATGCATAAAAAACTCATTAATATTAATAGAATCTTAATTATGAAAAAGCATATCAATATCAAAATTGAATTGAAATTAAAAATTTTTTTTAATTACGCTTTAAAATAACAATATGATTGTTAACAAAAATATTTAAAAAAAAAAAAAACACTAACCTTTAAAATCTTGAATATCTTCCCATTCCTTTCTATAAAATTGTTTATAAGATTTGGATTTTTTATTTTTATTTGAAGTTGAAGGAATTCCTACTTCGCTTTCTGGTTGCTCTTCATAAACATAAACGATCTGGGCTGAATTAGTATTGTCAAAAATCTCCTCGTTATTCTCGCGTGTTATTGTAATGTCATCAGGGAATTCCAAATTTTCAAATTTTATATTGCTTGGGCTCGTTGAAGAATTCATAGATGAAAATTCCACTAAAATGACATTTAAATAAAAAATCACCTAAACTTTATAGACAACCTTCGAAAACCTCAAAACACCAGCATTTCACTAAATGAACTTTGTTAACAGGAAACGGAAAATCAGAAATTGAAAATTGAAAATTTGCAAACAAAATCAAAATAAATTAATAATTATTAGAATAAAATAAATTTAAAAATTATGAATAATTTAATAAAAATGAAATCTATTTTTGGATAAGGTCAATTGATTATCCGAGTAGAACAGAAACGCAGAAATCACTTGCTTTCATGTTTCTTTCGGTTATAAAAAGACTCGTTCTTTTTTAATGATGGTATTCAATTTAATATTTCTAATTTTGTTTTTAAATCCTTTTTAATACTCTTTGTTGAATTGATTTTGTCTCAAAAATATTATCTTGTCTAAAATAAGCTAGCTAGTGCTGGCGTTAAAAAATAACAGTTTTATTTTTTAACAAAATATTTCTTCGTTCTTTTGAACTAGTTCAGTTTAGAACTATCCATCTGGACCAATCAGAAGTGAGAATCTACTACAACCAATAAGATTCAAATTTACCAATGTCATTTGTCAAACTTAAATTTGGAAAGAAATTTTGAAAATTCTGTTAAATGTTCCAAGTATGCCTTTATCAAGAAAGCATTAATTTTTTTCAATAATGGATGAAAGTTTAGAGGATTATAAAGTTTTAGAAGTTATTGGCCAAGGCTCTTTTGGAACATGTTATAAAGTACAGAGAATTTCTTCTGGATATATATATGTGTGGAAAGCGATTAAATATGGACAAATGACAGAGGAAAATAAAGAGGTTTTATACATTTATTATAATTAAAAATATCTGATATAATTTCATGCTTTTCAAATATAGTCTATATTTCATTTTTTACCAGCAGCAAAATTTTTGAAATCAAAACGTTTCTTTTATTAAGTAACAGATTTATTAATTTTATGTAATCCTACCATCTTAATATTAAAGTCCCTCTCTTAGACCTTTTTAGGTTTCCCAATCAAATGTGATTTTTTTTTGTTCATTTCAAATAACATTCAATTTATTCTAGCTCCTTGTCTCAGAAGTAAATCTATTAAGCCAATTAAATCACCCGAATATTGTACGTTATTATGATAGAATTATACATAAAGAATCAAGAACTCTCTATTTAATAATGGAATGGTGTCAAGGTGGCGATTTAGCAGGTTTATTAAAAAAATGCAAAAGGTAACAATATATGTTATATCAGTGCCGAAGCCAGTAGAGGATACGGGTGTCCAAACCTCCCCAGAATTTATTCATTTGGGACCGGGGATTACCTCTCGAATTATCCGAATCCCCTTCCCAAAAAAACATTTTCTGGCTACGGCACCGTTTCATAATATTTCAATAATAATTGTTAAACTTAATTTTTTTAGGGATCATTCTTTTTTAGAGGAACAATTTATATGGAAAGTTCTATACCAAATAACAAGAGCACTTCACGCCTGTCATTATCATGTTTCCCAGAAAATTATCCTTCACAGAGACATTAAAGCTGCAAATATTTTTTTAGATAAAGAAGGAAATGCTAAATTAGGAGATTTTGGTTTAGCTAGAATGTTGGATCATCAATCATATTTCGCCCAAAGTTTGGTTGGAACTCCATATTATATGAGTCCGGTAAAAAATTTCTTTTTTTTTAACAATCGATTAAAAAAATAAATTCCCTTAAATTCAAGAATAATATAATTTTTTTTTTTAATTATCAATAAATTACTTGTGTAAGGGTTAGCGTGCTAACCTCGTATACCAAAAGTCGCGGGTTCGGACTCCAGGCAGTCTGATGATTTTATTTAAGCCTTTTGGATACCAAATTGCTTAAATAAGAATGCCCTGAACTCCCATTATGTATAACGGATATCGTCAAAGTCTTATATGGCCTGAGTTGCCGAAAAGACTGTGAATGTGTGTGCGAGTGTGAATGAGAAAAAAGTGTGAATAAATTAGTTACTTTTTCTTATAACTAGAAAGGGGGTAAAAGGATGATTCTGAATAATAGTCTACTAGAATATTTGTATAGTCTATAAAACAGATTATACAAATATTCTAGTAGACTATTAAAGGAGAAAAAATTGGATTCATGTTCGAGTGGAAGTTCATATAAATTTTTTTTAGTGAATAGGGATTCTTTTTCGATATGTCATTTATACTTTCAGTTTTTGTAAATTTTTTCTGGGACCCCTTAAAAAAGGGCATTTAAGTTAGATTACTCAAACAATTTTCCAATAATCATCTTCTAAATTCATACCCATGGGAAGATTTAGTCTAGCATATTTATGTTATATTAATTTTTGAAGCTTTTGTTCAATTAATTTGAATTATTTCCTAAGTCTTTTATCAACTCCAAAATTATAAGATTTTTTTTGTTACTTGAAAATAATATTTTTTCTTTTCTGCTTAGGAACTTATTAAAGGAGAAAAATACAATAAAAAATCTGATGTTTGGTCCCTCGGTTGCCTAATATATGAAATGTGCTCTTTAAACCCTCCTTTTACAGCATCAAATATAAAACAACTTATTTCTGAAATAACTTTAGGAAGGTAAATATAAATTTTATTTTTAGTAATAATTTCATATTTCCTTATTTTTTTTTTTTTTTATTTTATTAGGATTTCACGAATTCCTTCAATTTATTCTGAAGAATTAAATAGAATAATTTTAATGTTACTCAGAGGAAACGTTGATCAAAGGCCCTCAATTGATGTGATTGTAAATCATCCATTAATAATTTCGAAATTAATTAGTGGAAGTTTGGCCTCTTTAGCTATTGGAACATCCTTGCCATTAAAAGAAGAAAACAAAAATGTAATTTATTTATTTGATTTGATAATAATTAATTAATTTCATTTGGCTTTATATTTTATTACCAATTATAAGAGCAAGTAAAAAGAATACAATTTTAATTTTATTTTCTATTTTCAGAATGAAAAAAATCTGTGATAATGAAAAAGATTGGAAGTTTAGAATGAAAGTATTAAAAAAGAGAGAAGAGGCAATTTATCATCGAGAAGAAGCTCTGGCAGCTCGAGAATTAGCAATTGCACAAAGAGAAGAGCATTTATTGAAGAAGCTCCCCAATCAATTAAAGGCAAAAGAAAATATAAGCGGTTATGGGAAAAGACCAATGTCTGAAAGACATGTTCGATTCAATCAAAATCAAATCTCGGAATCAGAAAATTCTTTTCCTATTAAAAATATTGGAAATTTGTATCCAACAAATGATAAATTTAAAAAAGCCTTCATATAGTAAGTTGAAAGAAAATATATATGTAGAGCCTAAGGTAAAAAAATAAAAATATTTTAACTAATTGAGGAATGAAAAAAAGAAAATATTAAATATATTGATAGCAATTTTAATTGATTAATAACTTTTTTTTTTTTAAACATATTAGCTTTAGTATTTAAAAAAAAAATAAAAGTAGTTTTTAAATAAAGACAACTTTATTTACATACTGACATATAATAATAATAATTAACATACTATAAATTGAATCCAAAATTAGGGCCAGGATGGAGCTTGTCCAGGAAGAAGTTCCTTTCCAAAAAGTTTACTTTTATCTCTGAATAATGTCATCCTGTTTGTTTCTTCTCGATCAATGTACCATCCAATTAGAATTCCGGTAATAGGAAATACCGACAATTTTACAAGTTCCATATATAAAGACATTCTGGAAAAGATTAACATTCTATTTAATTAAAATTTCATAGTCATTTATTTTCTTCACTTATTCGATATATAAAAAAAAAAAAAAAAATGGGGTTGGAGAAAACAGGTATTATTCTGTATTACAAAATACTAACATTTCAGCCTGCCTAACGCCTAACAGTAAATCTGGATCCACTCTTCATACTGTAAAGCGAAACAATATCATTCTCCTCATAGAGCCTTCCCCCCCCATGACACAGAGACTGATGTAACATGCGCACAATCCGGGACTTGGCCTCTCCAGACCACTGTTAAGCAAGTCATTCTTTTACAATTTGTTTTGCTTTGTTTATGCGAATTACTCGTTTTGAGAGGTGCTCGCTAAGAGAGGTTCTACTGTATAAATAAATATTTGAATATGCAATTAGGCTCTATACTATTATTTACTTTATAATAAAATACACTTGACTTTATGTAGTTCATTTGAGTTCAATTCACGATTAGTTTATATAAATGTTTTATATTAATATATTAAATTAATATATTGTCTATTGAAAATACACAGGGCGAAATATACCTCATAAAAGCAATAAATTAAGATATATTATGTAACAACTAGTTAATTAATTAAAGGAAAACAAACTGTCAGAGAAATTAAATTTAAAGAAAAATCTATTTAGCGCTAATTCCTGAAACACAGGTCTCAATTTTCAATGCCTCACCAAAAGCAATAATAATAAAGAGTGTCAATTCGAAAGTAAAAATTGTTTATTTCATATGCTTATGTCTAATATATTTTATAAAATGTTAATACTCAGTAAATTAAATTGCTGATAAATCTTTTCTATAATAAAAATAAATATTATTTATAAATTTGTTCTTTATCATTTATCTAACAATAAGTAACATAATAAGTAATATCTAACAATAGGCCTAGTAGTTGTAAGAATAATTATTGTAAGAAGGTAGATGCGTAGCCAAGGGAATAAAAAATTCTTTTGGTCGACGTTTCGGCCTCCAATCGCGACCTTCATCAGGACCAAAGGTTGTGTAATATAT
>JAKCPI010030420.1:0-15732 GCA_023213315.1 Euborellia annulipes
TTTAAGCGAAACTTTTGTTATATAGACTTAAAAAAATAAATAATTGGAAATTTTCTTTATTTGTGATCTAATTACGATATTGTGCCACACCAGATTAAATCAGTATCATATTGATCTCAGAATAAACAAGTAATTTCCCAACATTCTCTTTTGTTTTGTTTTTCTCTTTGAAGAAAGAAGTTGAAAAAAAGAAAATGTCGACTCCTTCAAAATTCATCATCATGCCTAGTCAGCGCAAAAAAAAAAAAAAAAAACTTATTGTTCAACAAGTAGATGGCGGTGATATAATATTTCATAGTATATCATCCGACAATTAATCCCTAGGATATGGGTCAAGTATTTTGTCTTGTATAAACAAACAGGTGGTTATAGTTCCTATTCAAATCTTATCAATTTTAATCTCTATGTTTCTCTTGAATTACAAATTATCTGTAGTGGAATTTCAATCAATTTACTAAAATTGAATTTTATTTCTAAAATCCTATTTGTCGGATTATATGAACAAAGTAAAACGGTATCTCGTATTTGTTCTAGATTTTTTTTGATGTCTCGTTTCTTGTTATAATATTTGAGAGACTTTCTTCTGGTCTATTAAATGCAGTTTGTACTTTGGTTATTGATAAGCATCTGTAGGATAAGAATATCAACGATAAAAACTTTATCATTTAAGTCAGAAGTGACATACCCTGAGGGGAGTAACTTTTTGGGAGTAGATTCTCGTTTCATCCTCAACATAGACTCGGGAGTAACTTTTATAGAAGTACCCAGTAGATTCTGGTTTCCTTCCCCAACGTACTTTGGGCAGAAACTTTCTTGTAAGTCGAATCCCCTTCCTTCTTCCTCAACATACTCTGGAAAGTAACTTTTATGGGTGTAGAATCTCGTTTACTTCCTCAACAAATTCTGGAGAAGAACTTTCTGAGTTATTTCCTCAACTATCAACTATCTTGTTAGTACGGAGAGTATATGAATGTAGATTCCTGTTTTCTTCCTCAACGTATTCTGAAAGTAACTTCATGGTAGTAGATTCTCGTTTCCTTCTTTCAACAAACTCTTGGAGAGAGAAACTTTCTTAGTTCTTTCCTCAATGTACTATCTTGTTAGTGGAGAGTATATGAGAGTAGATTCCTGTTTTCTTCCTCAACCCTGGGAACTAATTTTAATGGGAATAGATTCCCGTTTCCTTCCTCAACGTACTTTGGGCAGAAACTTTCATGTAAGTTGAACCCCATTTCCTTCTTCCTCAACATACTCTGGGAAGTAACTTCTATGGGAGTAGATTCTCGTTTCCTTCCTTCAACAAACTCTGGAGAGGAACTTTCTTGGTTCTTTCCTCAACTATAAATATTAACTATCTTGTAAGTAAGGAGAGTATATGAGAGTAGATTTCTGTTTCCTTCTTCAACTCTCGGGAGTAGTTTTGTTGGGAGTAGTTGCCCGTTTCCTTCTCAAAATAAAGAAGTCGATAGTTTAAATTTTTTGCCACAAAATGTGACTTTTCAGAAATATTTACTTTATTTCCTCAACTGTTACTGGTTATTATGTTACCATTTTATGTTGGATTGTGAAGTCTTGCAATAATACTGTTGGGGAATAATTATGGACAGTTTTAACATGAAATTGAGTTGAAGTAAATAGACGTACCAAAGAGTGATTTTTTGATAATTTATTTAAATTATCACCTTAAAAGTTAAGCCCGGAACGGACAACTGGCATTTTATTTTCTACAACTATAAAATTCCGGAATGAATTCAAAGAAATTTGAATTTGAGAAACATTGGTGATAATTTAACAATGCTGTAACTTGGAAGCAAGATCTATACTTCTGCACTAACTAACAAGGTAGAATCAGATCCTGACCCGTAATGTCGGTAATTTACTTGAAATCTTTCCTTAATTATCATATTTTATTCAATAATTACTAGTTTAATTATAATAACGAAGAGGAGAGATTAATCTAGAATATGCAAGTATTTAATTATTAAATCAATGACCAATCGAATTAAAGTTTTTTTTTTTTTTTTTTTTTTTTTATTGGAAGCTTGAATACTTTTGATCAATTGGGTGGTCGGAAAACGAACAACCGCCCGGGATAGTTAAGGTGTTTATCCAACTTGTTAGGGAATTGTTTTCGTGTACGAAGAGGAGAGAGAGAGCGAGAGAGAGAATGAACGAAATGTTGAACGAAGCCAATCCGTTCAATTGTGGTCAAATAAGGGGGGGGGGGGGGGGGGGAGAGGTGTACTAACAACAACAACAACAAGATAGCCAAACAAGCCAACAAGCTTCGATTCTAATCTCCTAAAGTGTATGTTAATAAGGTCACACTCCTTGAGTGATAATAAAAAACGGAAGATGCAATGGATATTTTATTAATTTTTTTTGCTTTTGATATTATTATACTATTCCATTCCAAACTTCAAAGAAATGGAGATATTTAGAAATTGTCATTATTATGGTCATCAATAAACTTTATAATATCTAATTAAAGAACAAAATCGAACTACTTTTATGGATAATTTGATATTTTGTTGATTTAGTGTTAGAAAATAACTTGGGAAAGTCTACTTGTGGCAAAAAATAATCCAAAATATCTCCTCCAAATTGATAAAGTTAGAGATATGGATCAAAAGCTACTTGTAAAAAATAATCCAAAATATCTCCTCCAAATTATAAAGAGAGAATCTCGTCAGCAAACTGATGGATTAAGTGTGTTCCTACTTTAGTATGACATGGCTTATGAATTTTTAATTGTTGATTCCAGATTATCAGTTTTTGTTTGGATAATTTGTTGATCTACTGTTGGAAAAACTTGAGTTCCAGACCTGCTGAAAAGCTACTTGTAGCAAAAAATAACCAAGATACCTCCTCCAAAATATAAAGTTAGAGATATCTCGATTTAGTGTTAGAAGATAACTTTGGATCACTACTTGTTGCAAAAAATTATCCAAGATATCCAGGGTATAAAGTTAGAGATACTGAGTCAGGAAACTTTGATGGGTTTGTGTGTTCCTCTTCTTGAAATATCTACTTTAATACACTAAAACATAGCCTATAATTATTAATTGCTGATTGCTGATTAGTAAAGATTATATCTGGACCACAGTAACTTAGATAATCTTTTATCTATTCTTCAAGTATCTAACTACGAAACCACGCTAAAAACATGTTATGATCGGCAATGTTAACACCTCTAACCTCTTGTCTTGACTAATAAATTAAAAATTTTATTTTCTGGTCAGTTATTTGTGCCTTTTGTGGTTTTTTCTTGGATATGGTTCCACCATAAAAGTAATCTTGACTGATAATAGAATAAATTTTTTACCATGATTTAGATTTGAACCTGGGTTCTAGTATTATCATTTTCTAAAATAAAACCAAACTTTTAAAGATCATTAAGGAGAGATAATAAATTATATTCTAATGCTCATCGAAGCAGAAAGAACATAAAATGATCAATGACTTTGTATTTAAAAAAAAAAAAAAAAAAAACAACTTTCCATCTACACATAAAATTTGTGCATTTCCGATTTACTGGTTTCTAAGATAATTAGTAGCCGAGGCATAAACACGAGTGTTAGGGGAGGGATTTCGAGATTGGGAAGAGGATTGGGGTAGCCGTGGGGTGGGATTACAAGCACAAACCACCCCGAGACACAAGACCATTAATTGTGATGGGGGAAGAGGGGGTGGTCTGAGAGGTCCTTAACTCTCTCCGATCAGAGCCCGGGGGCCCTTGTGAATATCAATAAGGCTTTCAATTTAACGTTGATCACTGCTTGCTCTCTCTCTCTCTCTTAAATTCGCCATTTGCTAAGGGCTAATTAGTCTAATTTTATAAATACTCATTTGGACTGATTCAAATTGAGTGAGCAGGCTATTCAAAGAGGTAATTTCTATAAATTATAGTTATTATTCAATTCTATTGGACTTTAATTGAAAGTATTGGATTTAGAAAACTAATCAATAGAAAAGTTCTATTGATGGTTGATAATAAACAAACTAAACATGTTCTTGGTGGAAAAACAATTTTTAGTTAATTTGGTGCAAATAAATAAAAACACCCTGGAGATTTTGGATTCTAATTCCGACTTACCAACAAATAAATATAATATAAATAGATCCATATAAATATAACAACAAAGACTAAAATTTCTGGGTTCAGCTAATCTTCTAGGAAATTAGACTCATTGCTACAGTATACCTGGTACACAAGTCCGGGATTATTCTATTTGAGAAATTATGGGTTACAACTCTAATATCACTTGACTCCAAAAAAGAATACTGACTAGTAAATATCTTCTTCTAAAATCAATGATCTGATATCGATTAGGTTGGAGATCCAGGTATCGATTGATTACTTGGATCCTCATCAAGGAATATATTTTTTTGGCAGAATATTAACATGTGTAAAATTTTTGCCTCTGTTTATTGTCACTGATACGGATTAGTCTATAGATTCAGGATTATTAAAGATTCCTGGCCCCTATTATTACTTGACTAAAAACTGATCAGGAATTAAGAAAATATACTCTACGCCTAAAATCAATAATCTGTTATCGATTAGGCTCAAGATCCAGGGATTAATTGATTCTTGGCTCCTGAGTAAAGAATTCTCACTGACTGACTATTAAATATACTAGAAAAACATGTAAGGGAGCGTACAATTATTACTTAACGCAATTTAGAGGGGAGGGGGTCTCGTAAAACGTTACCATGCGTTACAAGGTGGGAAGAGGGGTTGAACATCGCGTTACGCAACTGGTATTTTAACGACTTTCCGACTTTGCGCAACATAATTGTGACTTTCAGATAAAAATGGCCACTTGAGGGTTACGTAAGGTCTAGGGGGTGGGGGTCCAGAAAAATGTTACGACGCGTTACATGGAGGAGTCAAAAATCTTCAAAAATTGCGTTACGTAATACTTGTACGCTCCCTAAAACGAAACAATTTTTTCTCGCTGTTTATTGTCACTAAAGACTTTAAAAGAGGATGTTTATTTTTATTTGTTCCTAACCTATTTGAACTTTCCTACTCCTTAATAGCTCAATTTAAAAAATTGTATCACTTTTATAAAAGAAAAAACTGATGCGATAATAGGACAACACTAACGAGAACAAAGAAAAGTTGTGTGATGTGCTATTCATAATAATGAAAATATCAATAGCATTAATAATTTATTTATTTCATGTATCCATAACCATAACTATTAGGAATTTGAGCTCATTTTCTTTATATCAAAATCAATCCTTTGTTTTTGTTTCTCTGGCCTTAGTACTCTTGCCTTCCTATTGGATAGCCTCTATTCCTTTATCTAAGGTAATTCTCTGATTGTGATTTAATACGCATGGTTACATTTCGATTAACTGCGCACATATCCAATTCCAAATTTAATATCTAATTTAATTGATCTTGGGTGTCTATATGTATATTAGTTTGATGTTTTATTTAAGTAATCATCTTTTTGATACGAAATTCCTTAATATGCGGAACGTTAAAAATATATTACAATAAAAATAAAATAAAAATTTTAAAATACATGTTGATAAATTATAAATGAGGCTTCTAAAAAAAAAGATCTCTAATTTTTTTTTTATAATGGCTGTTCTTAAGAGGTTTAATGGGTTCTTGTTTTCAAACTTTTGGGCCGGTTTGTTTCGAATATAATTTGAAACCAAATATTCACTCAAACTTTTTGTCATGTTTGGTTCTGATCTGTGTATAATGTAGCTTAAGGAGTCTTTGTCACTTTTTAATGGACTACTATTCACTTAAAGAACCCTTAAGTCAAGTTTGGGTATGTTCCTGATAAAAATTCATGGAAGTGTTTAAACACACCCTCATTGAAATACCTCGACTAATTTGGCCGAATAAGAACTCTTCTGTCAAATTTGGTCCTAATTCGTAAATAATAATTGTGATCTTGGATGGATTGTTCGCCTTTAAAAAACCTGCATTATAAAATCCTTAGTCGGATTCAGTTAAAACATAATCCAAAGAACTTTTTCTACAAGTTTTCTCTTGATACGACTTATACAACCAAAAAACCTTTTTCCACAAATTTGGTTCTAATACTACAACCAAAGAATCTTTTCCACAAGTTTGGTTCTGATACTACAACCAAAGAATCTTTTCCACAAGTTTGGTTCTGTTACTACAACCAAAGAAACTTTTCCACAAGTTTGGTTCTGATACTACAACCAAAGAACCTTTTCACTTGCTTGATCTCAAACTACAACCAAAGAACCTTTTCCACAAATTTGTTTCTAACACGATTTATACAACCAAAGAACCGTTTCCATATGTTTGGTTCTGATACTACAACCAAAGAACCTTTTCCACAACTTTGGTTCTGATACTACAACCAAAGAACCTCTTCCACAAGTTTCGTTCTGTTACGTAAATGATAAATGTAAATATATTGGGGTTCCCCTTTCTCAATTTTCAAAGCCTTGAACTGATTTTATCCAAATTAGACTTTAGATATTCAACTCTTGTCAATCTTTCTCCATGTTTACCAACCTTTAAAGCAAAAATCTACCTAAAAGAAAAAATAAATATTTTATACACTTAATATTTGTTGATTTATTTATTATTTCGTTAATTTAATATTTATAAAGGGAAAAAAAGAGTTTTTTTCATATATATATTTCCTTTTTAAGTGTAGCTGAATAGCTCGGATTTATTTTCTTTCAGTTTAGAGATGAAAAGTAAAGCCACTTATTTTTTTTTTTTTTTTATTTATTTATTTATATAAAAATGTATGTATATATATTTAATATATATATATATATATATTTCCCTATGTAAACAGGTAGTAGTATTTATGGTATTGAATAAGAGAGAGGGCCTTTTATATATTGCTTAAGTCAATAGAGAGAGAGCTAACGAATAATTTAATTCGCTATTGCATGCACCTTGTAAATTAATAAGAGGGACTGTTTGTTTGTACTTTAGAGAGAGATTTATTTATTATTCATTTGCACTCATGTTTGAATTAAAATTTTTTTTTTTAATATATTATTGGACATATATTTTATTGACTATTTACGTCTATTTGCTTTTGGAACTTTTTGATTAAAAACTTTTTTTTTTTTATTGATTGACTTTTGCTTATTTGAAAAATATTGAGGTTATAAAATATTCGGTATATTAAAAATAAAACACATTTGTTCATACATATCTAAACTCTTATATTATACTATTGTATGATAGAGTTAATATCAGAAAGTAGTGAACCGATTTGTAAGGTGTTTATTTTAATGTTTCTATTTAACAACACTGAGAGTTTTTTTATTGGCGAGGTCAAACATCACATGCCCCCCGGGAATCGAACCCAGGATCTCCAGCCTTTCCGGATCATAGACGTGCTGTCCATTGCACCCTCGACCTACACTAATAAAACTACAGAATTATTATCTTATTCAAATATATAGATCTCGAAAAATATTTAACTATAAATTATTTGGATAAAATATTAATTATAATAAGTAATAGGTCCCTATAGGTCGAACTTTTGTTGATAAAACTGAAAAAAAAAAATAAATAAAAAAGAACATCAGTAAATTACTGGTAATAAAATTTTTCCAAAGACGAGACCTAGCGTAATTTGTTTTGTAGTCCGAAAATAGTAATTGATTAAAATTTAGAAAAAAATCGTTACAACGAATTTTGATATAAAAAAAAAACTAAAAAAAAGTACACCATTAAAGTACTAGTACACAAAGCTGTTCAAAGACGAATCCTAGAGCAATTTGTTTTGTATACCAAAATTACTATTTATTTAAAATTTAAAAAAGCAAATCGTTAGAACGAATTTTGATAAAATTATAAAAAAAAAAAACTAAAAAAAGTACACCAGTAAAGTACTAGTACACAGTTTTTCAAAGACGAGTCTTAGAGCAATTTCATATTAGTACCGGAAATAGTATACAAATAACGAGGATTATACTAAAGAATACCAAAGAAAAAACATCAACAACTGATACTGGATTATTTTGTTACTTCTTTGTGGTATAAATGCATTAAATTTAACATTAAATATTTGAAGGAGAGATTACGCACTACCTTCTTTAGGCACCGCTGATACATCTAAATTTATATAATGAAGCTTACATTTTTTCATCAATATTTTTTTTTAAAATCCCAGCACCTCCACCATACAAAATCTACCATAATACATATAAATTGACAGAAAAATTAAAATTATTATATGATTTCTTATAGAATAATATTTGTGAGACATAATTATTTTAATTATTTTTAATGGATTAACTCTAAAACTATTTGACGAATTTTCATGGTTTTTTTTTTTTAAATGTAGGAAGTTTTATTTTAGGAAGAGCAAAGAATCTTTTTTTTATTTTTTAATTTAAATTTCCACCTCTTATTATGTGTTTACCAAATCATAAAATCCAGTTTTAATTAATAAATACTTTTAATAGTATTAAATAATTTCATTAATATAATACAAGGATAAGTTTAATTGCAATTTACAACCCCGTGTAAGTTGATTAGACGGCGTTCGTTCTTCTTCTTCTTCCTTCTTATCTTCATCGATTTTGTGAATGAATGGGTGTGCGTGGGTGTAAGGAATTGCTTTAGAGAACGGAGCCGAGCGAGCGAGAGCATCACGTTACTTCAACTTGAGTCATATTTGGTCTTGTTGCGATACGATAATTAACCTAGTCTACAAGCTGGTAACATTATACCGCTACCGCCAACGACAACTATGACAAGTTGTCTATTATATTGCCTTCCTGATCCATGGATTTACGTTAATTTTGTTAACTAGCTCCCTCTCTCTCTCTCTTGCTTGATTTATTAAGACCACTTACATCATCTATTTAAAACAAATGATATAGGATAGTTAAATATTTTTATATTATAAATTTTTTCTATATATAAAAAAATAATGTGATGAAATTTATTTAATTAAGCGTATTATTAGATTCTAGGATTTATATGCAAATATTTTTATAAAGATCCCAGCACCTCCACCATATACATAAGCGTTAACCATCATGCAAAAATGAGAAAAATAAAATTTAATACACATGTAGGCCTATATCATTAATTATAGTGATCTTATTCTTATTTCACTATAACCAATCAATTTCGAAAGTATTTTATGAATTTTTACACTTTGCTTGTTATATGTAGAGAGTTTTCTTGAGGTGAGTTTTGAATAGGTATATAAAAAACGTTTTTTTTTTTCAATTATATCTGATGAAATTTATTTAATACAGTATATTAATTAGATTCTAGGATTTATATAAAAATGTTATTATAAAGATCCCAGCACTTCCACCTCTCCATATTTTTATTTCATATCTAGTATTTGATAAATTTGTGTTTTATCATATAAATAGATATTTTAAGTTGTTCTTGAGTCATGTAACTATTATTATTTGACGACTGTTTTTATTGATGTTTCGTTAAAAAAAAAAAAAAAAAAAAACCAATCCATTAAAATTAGCGCCATTTATTTATTTATTTATTTTTTTTTTTAATAAGCTAATGAAAGAATACTTGAATAAATGGCCTTATGCTCCGCCATGAATAGCACATCTTGTTAATGAAAAAAAAAAAATTCTACAATGTATAATCAATCGATAATGACCTATAAAAAAGTTCATAATTAAAAATGTCAAATTGTCTATAGGTTATTAAAAAAAAAAAACTCGAATAAATAAAGAGTACGTAGGTAATAAAAAAAAGGGTTGGGGAATGGGTGAGGAGGGGGGGTGATTTCAAGACAGTTTGAAAAATTGAAATGAAATTAAAAAAAAAAGAGATGAAATATGAATTATCCTATATTGCTTTTTTTTTCATGTTTCATACTTGACAATGTAAAGTTTTATTGAAAAGAATAAAAAAAAAAACAATTCTCTTTGGAAGCTTTTAGAAATTCCTCTGTCATGGGGAATAGGAGGGGGGATTTAGATCAAAATAATATTAGCTTAGATCAATGAACCATAAATTAAAAAAATCTCGAGTTCGAATTCCCTTAAAGGTACTTTTTTATTTTTAAAAACAAAAATATATGGAGATACGAACCAATAAAATAAATGTTACTAATTAGATGGTGAATTTAATGGAGAGAAGCAATCTCCCTCTCTACCATCTTGGTCTGATATGGTGTACTGTATATCATGATTTTTTGCAACATGAAAAAAAAAAACTATGAAAATCGGTCAAGTAGTTTTGGAGTTATAAAACAAAGAAAGAATTAACATTTAAAATAATTATTTATATAAAATAAATTTTAATTTGGTTATTTATAACAATAAACAAGATATAATTAAAAATTAATTTTTATAAAACAATAATAAAAATTCAATTATTTTTTTTATAATTAACGTTTAACAATGTATTTTTTTCAATTAAAAATTTTCACAAATTTTTTGTGATTTTGTGATATAAGAATATAAATAAATTTAAAAAAAATATATAATTATTCGTTTAGGTAGAAATGCGAAACATAACCCCCCCCCCCCCCCATTTTTTAACATGCCTAAATTGAAAATATGGTGAATATTTCGAGTAAAAAAAAAAAAAAAAAAAAAAACTCCGACTCTCGAAATGGAATAGTTATTCATTCAAGCTGATATACTTCTATTATATATTTGAAACAAATTGAAAAGGAATGGAATTGATCTTTCATCTTCTCTCTTTTGAGTTCTCCTTATATACGTCGTCGACCGAACCCATTCATAGAATAAACGATGACAGTTGCCCATCACACTTTTACTATTCCCGGTATATATTCAGTTTCCATCTTCATCTCCAGCACCTCTACATATACATGCTTATACCCATTCCCAGCACCTCCTCCAAAACGGGGTTCTTGTAATGGAAACGTTGGCTTGCTTGCTTCTCTGACGAGTTTCTAGTTCAGAGAACCGATTAATCTTTAGTTCTTGTTACGGGCCATGGCTAGGTCGTCTGTCAGGTTGTATGTGTGTGTATCAATGTTGGCGTCAGTCTGTCTTTTGGATTGTCTGACTGCCTGCCTCTCTATCCTATGTTTAAATCGACTATGGCGGCGTTCGCAATTAAAACACTTTCTCTCTCTCTCTAATTCAAGCTAAACAGTCATTTTATTTCCTTTTTTTTTTTTTTTCTTCAATAAATGTTGTGATTTACTAATTTTCTAGTTCAAAATAAAAATCCCATTGCCCTAATTAGACGTCTAAAATGATATAAATGTGAAAAATAAAATTTATTATATATTATTAATTATAGGATAATAATTGTGAGATTTAATTAGTTCAATTTTTAATTCTTTATAAAAATAGGAAACTACTTGGCCGATTTTTATGGTTTTTTTTTAAAATATGTATAGAATTAATCTAAGGTGGTTTAAGAATGGATTTTATTTTTAAAAATACTCATATACAGATATATTCTCTAAAAACAGACGTTAAAATTTAAAATAAACAAATTGGTGATAAAAAGTAATGTTAAAAACAATCAGCGTTAAAACATGCTACTAAAAATTACTTCCTTGAATAGAAGCGTTAGTATTTAGTGTTAAAAATTAATATCATGTCTAGGGGATGCCTTTAATCTTTTAACGTCATGTTTAAAATAAAAATAGCGTCCTTAACCTAGAAAGTAAGGTTATGATTTTGATAGCTTTGAAATAAAAGCAACATGTTAACGTCGGTGTTAAAACTTTGTTTAGAGAATAGCACGATGATTGTTTTTACAATATTTTTTAACACCCATTTGTTTATTATAAATTGTAACGTCTGTTTTTAGAAAATAGACCTGATAGGGTGTCTACTAGCGTACTCATTTCTCTTCATTTATTTTTTGATCTCAAAAACACACGATTTACATATTTAAGCTCACCTTGATTAAATTATGTGAGAAAATAAATATTGATCTTTTATGGTTTCTCCCCACTCCAAGGTAGATCTTAAAATCAAAAATATTTCATCCCAATTCTTCAGTAGGGAACGCTGAACAAACCTAAAAACATTTACTTTCTTCAGGAAATAGAAAAAATGAAAGACTACCATCAATGACAGAAAAATAATTCTAAGATTAATTTATTTTTTTTTTTAAATCATTTTCCAGACCAACAGATTTTAAAAATATGGACTGATTCTAAGAATGGATGTTTCGTTGACGTCAGATAAATTTTGGATCAGTGTTCCACTAACTAAAAAGTTCTAAACATTTAGTTATTCCATATTCATTATATTAATGGTGATTGTTGCTCTACTTCGTTGTTAGGCCCAGGACGAATATAAATTCTATTTATTTTTTAAATAATTTGTTGCAGACTTAAGGGAAAAATTATGGGTAAATCACAATTCAGAAAAATATTGATCAAAAGGAGATAAAGAACCCTGGTTAAATGACCGATATTCCTAAAACTGGTTGTGCATTGTTTCAGAACTGACATTGCTGGGAGGGACGAAAAATGGAGGTGGAACACTGTTCCAATAAATGAGAATTTATC
The DNA here is from genome assembly GCA_023213315.1 of Euborellia annulipes. Taxonomy (NCBI): domain Eukaryota; kingdom Metazoa; phylum Arthropoda; class Insecta; order Dermaptera; family Anisolabididae; genus Euborellia; species Euborellia annulipes. The sequence goes on from JAKCPI010030420.1 coordinate 12,477, forward strand.
TGATGTAAAAGGATCTTCCATCAGACTCAGTCCATATTCTTAGAATATGTTGATCTGGAGAAGATACTATAAAAGGGGCACACATCGTGGACACTAGGGTGGGTTTTGCCACTTTTTTCCGGAGCGAAATTTAATACGCGGCAAAAGTAACCCACCCAAATAGACATTACAGATATAATTTTTTTTTTCAAATCGGACAATATCTTCTGTGAGAATTTATACCTCAAAGTCGACTGAAAATCCAAAAATTGTCATTAAGTTTAGTTGGGTTATAAAGCGGCCATATTTTTGGATAACGAGCTGTACTTGCGATGAAAACTGACATTTAGCCTCAAAATGCCAGTTATATACCTGGAAGGGCCAAAGATTCCTCCTCTGGTTTTTTGCCCCAGAGGAGGCATCTTTGGCCTTTTTTGGCAGAGGCATATAACTGGCATTTTGAGGCTAGAATGTCAGTTTTCATCGCAAGTACATCTCGTTATCCAAAAATATGGTCGCTTTATAACCCAACTAAACTTAATGACAATTTTGAGATTGAGATAAAAATTCTTACAGAAGATATTGTCCGATTTGAAAAATTTATATCTGTAATGTCCATTGGGGTGGGCCACTTTTGCCGGGTACTATATATCGCTCCGAAAAAAAGTGGCAAAACGACCCACCTTAGTGGACATCTTAGATCCTAGAATGCAATCGAAAAGAATCTCAATCAATAAATTGTAAATACTGGTAGTTCCTGTTCGAGATATCATTGCGGAATTTTTTCCATGAGGTAGATTTGTACCTGAGTCACGGCTTTCCTTCAAAAAATCGCTTAATAGAATAAAGTCACTGTTGATCCTGGATTTATTGTTAGATCATTTAAACAATCTCTTCACACAATAAAGGAAAACAATCAAAGTTGTACTTAATCTCAAATCAGTAAAAAAAAAGTTAGGAAGAAATAAAATATCCGTGAATTGCTTAATGCAATTCTAGAAAATGAACGTCGCAAGATGTTCCCTGTCGTGTCAAACAGGATTTTTTTTTCTCTTTATCATTGCTACCATCTGGCGTAGAAGAAGAAGATGGAGGAAAAGGAGGATGAAATATATTCAAATACATTTGCACGCGGAGCCTATAAAAGTAAGCTACACCTTACATTGTCTGTCTAAAGGGCGAAGGGGTGTGTGTGTGTGTGAGTCAAGAACAAAAAAAAATATATTCATGTTTTATCGATTCAGAAAAAAAAGGAAGCGTATGTGTGGGAGAGAGAGAGAGAAGAAAAACCAAAGTATCTTGATTCGGATTAGTTCAATTATCAGCCATTAACCTAATTCTTTCTCCTTTTTGAAAGGAGACCATTAATATATCTCAAGGTATTTTATTAAAAGAATTCTTTTTTCTCTCTTTTCTTTATTAGACAACCATTCAAGAATATAAAATGAAAATATCTTCTTTTTTTTTTTTTAAACTTAATTTTCTTGTAAATTAATTAATAAATGTCATAACTTTTAGTATTTTGAATTTTATATTTAAAATTTAATTAAGTATAATGTAGGGAAAAGTTTTTTAAGATTCTTTGGAGGGGTAAAAAAAGAAATCAATATCATCATCATCATCTCTTTAAAAAGATCTGAGATCTTGACTCTTGGAATAAGGGTTGGTAGTGTTTCAATTATATTTTTGGTATCAAGGGAAATAATTGCTAAATTGTGTATGGGTTGATGTTACGGTGTCCAGGAAAGGCATTTATTTATTAGAAGTTCTCGGTGCTGAGACGATGACGACATTTATTCATTTTCTAAACTAACCAGATAGTCTAAGTAATCTTCTGTAGTTTATTTTTTTAGTCTAAATATGATTCCTAATAAAGGTGTAGGAACGAAACAGTTTGAACATGGATCATTCAGGTTCAAAAAAAAAAAAAAAAATATGGAAAATACCATACCCAACACTCACCAATCTTCTTCTTCTTCTTCTTCTGTCCTCGCCCCATTCCCGCGATGCGGGGTCGACGAACCTCACTCTTTTCCCTCCAACCCTACCAAGCGTTTTTACGACCGGAAGAAATAGGACAGGCCGGCCCGTCGTACGGTCTGACGCCTGTTGAAAGAGAGAAAGGAAGAGACAGACATTTAAAGAACTGAAGGACTGCCTGTCCCAGCTCGGGCAGATCGTGGTCGCCATCCACGTACCCCACAAGATGTGGGCCCCTGAGCGAATCCAACACCCACCAATAAAAGATATATTTTCTTTTGGCTGGAGACTGTGTATATTATTGGTGCTGGAGAGGCAGCCAAGATTAGAAATAAAACACCACGTCGACAGATTGAAATAAAATTGTGTTTTATTTCTAATCCTGGCTGCCTACCCAGCACCAGTAATACTCACCAATAAATGTTTCTTAATAGTATATGTTATAAACTAAAAATGAACTCAATGAAGAACCCTGGAGGAAAGTCAATAACCCACGTTCTTCCACTATTCTTTCTAATAAACAAATTATTTATAAGCTTGCAAGAACTGAGGATGGACAAATAAAATTTTGTCCGAAACGTCTCCCTTTCGGCATTTGGCATCCCAAGGCTATCTTTATTTGCTGCACATGTACTTGCTTTTTTCCATTCCATAACATCCACATCAACTTCTCTTCAACTCAAATTATTTTGCTTTATCATTTGAGAAATTCATCAAAGTACCCAATAGGTAAACGACTGAATAGAAAGGATTAATCAGAGATAACGTTGTTCTATTCGTAATTTTAGCCTGTCTTTATTTTAACAGATAAAATAAAATAATATCAATAACATATTTTTCAGAAATGTTTCAAATATTTATAACTGAAACTGAATTCCTCAACATAATTCCAAACTTGAATTAGATGTTCAAATTTCTTGTGCTTTCCGTGTTGCCCGATGTTCACTACTAACAGAACTAGTCAATTTCATTCTTCCTTTGTCCCCATTACCCTCTTGTGATTGGAACAAGCTCCCTGCGTCTATCTTCCCCAAAACCTACAATCTTCAGACTTTCAAGTCTAATCTCAACAGGTATCTTCTCAGTTCCCGCAGTTGAGTTCCCTTTTATGCTTCTCCTTTTGTTTTTATTTTCTTCCTGGCCAGTGACCACTGGTCATTATAGGTCTTCGGACCTTATGCACCCATTCCAAAAAAAAGGATAATACCAAAAGAAATTATCATTAGTATTCAAACATTCACCTTATTTATCATTCTTCAAAGCCAGCATAGAAGAGCTTTAGCTAGAAATATCAACG
>JAKCPI010030421.1:0-13202 GCA_023213315.1 Euborellia annulipes
TGAGTGTGAATGAGAACAAAAAGAGTGAATGTTAAAAAAAAATAGTCTCTTTGCAAAGTGTTTTTTAACTGCCTTTATTTAACTTACTCTTTCAAAATCACCAACTTTGAGTCTTTGTTTAAGTCACTTCCCGATGAGCTAGAGGTGTGAAATTTGATATTTAAGGGTCATTTTTGATGACGCAAATTGTGAGTTGGGTTTTACCAAAATAGACCAAACTAATGTGGTACTTTATTTCACGCATCCTGCCTTCTTTTTTTAATACTCTATAATAAAAAAGACTAAAAAGTTTAAAATAAAAATATAATAAAAAAAACTTTAAAAAAAAATGCTTTTATTTAAATTGAACTAAAAAGAGAGAATAATTCCGAGGCTCGCGCCCCACGCTTTTATTTTAAGTCATAAATATTAACAATAATTTTAACAAGAACAATTAAATTATTTCTTTCTTATTTCTCTTTTTTAGTTCAATTTAAATTTTTAAAAAGTTTTTTTTTATTATATTATTTGTAAGCATAATTGCAAAATAAATTACTTTTTGAAATTGTCTGTTTTGTTCCATTTCAATTCTGTTTCAATTACTCTTCTTTTTTTCGAAATTTCGCATTAATTTTTAAAAAAATTCCTGAAGATATACGGCCACAAAATGCGATCATGAAAGAAATATTCAAATTCCGCCCCGTAACCGAGTTACACTTGATAAAATTAATGATCTCCTCCCCCCTCCCCCACCACTTTTTTTCTCAAATGGATTCTAATGGATTAGTAGATAGATATTGATGGCTTTTTATTCATCCTCCATTTAGAAAGAATAAAAACTGATTATTAATTCAAATTCAGAGTAGAAAGCGTAATAAATTTAGAAAAAAAAAATAAAAAGATATGCAAATTTTTCGAGAATATTGAATCACTAAAAAAGAAAGAAACGATTCACTTTTATAACCAAATACGGAGATTTGAATGCAATTAGCTTTAGATAGAAAGAAATTGAGAGACGCCATTAACGTTGTGTGTGTGTGTTGCATATATCTCTGCAACTATTCATCGGATTAGGATGAGTTTTTAAAAATTTGTAGTCCTAAGTGGGCATAAGAAGGTATTCAAACTTGAAGTGAATCGGACCGCAGAGGAGCGGTAAATTATTAACGCGAACCAAGATTTTCTCAGCTTACTCTAAACCAAATCTTTTGAAACTCAGCCATACTAATTAAGACAATATCCTCTAGACCTGGACCAACTCAAGACAATCCGTTCAGTAGTTTGCAGAAGTTATTCGTAAAAAATTTCGGTTTCAAGATTTCAAACTTCTCTATTTCAGAGAATATTTTTTTTAACACGCTTTTTTCACACAAACATCTTCACACGGTCGTTTCGGCAACTTAGGTCATTTTAAGACTGAAACGTTATTCATAATTTATTAATATATATTTATTGGGGTCCAGAAATTTCCTATTTAAGCCATTTGGCATCCAAATGGCACGCTACCAACTAGACCAAGCCCGAGGGCTTTTGTCAACATATCTATAGTTGGAAATTCAAAGGTCGTAAAGGACAAAATAGCAAAAATGAGTTATTTATACAGAAATGCTCAGCGTTTTGAGCTTTACAAAACAACCGAATTAAAATTGTGCTATCTCAAAAAAAGGTGTTTTTTACGGAATTAAATTTTTTATAGATATTTGATAAATCATCATCATTTATTAGGGCACTAGCCGCGGGGTCTTCGCCCTTTGGACCCCCGCCAGCTGGAACGGGTCTTTTGGGAATCGAAAGGTGTATACTGTGCTTGTCACACCAGATTTTTTTGAGTTGAGATATATCTAGTTTCCGCCATATATTAGAATTCAAGAAGTAAAATTTGTAAGTATGGGAAAAGATTTATATTTTGTTTCCCTGGCAACCATTTCTCCTATCTGTCCTATGAAGTACAAGAGTAAAGTGTGCTTCAAACAATTTCAAGAGCAAAATGAAAATATACATTTTAAAGAGCATCTAAAAAATAATTGATTTTGAATTTTAATCAAAATCGTTGAAGCGGATTTTGAGAAAATCGAAAAAACTGAAAAAGTACATCAGTAAAGTACTAGTACTCTTTGAAGCGATTTTGTTCAAAAGCTTCGTGTCACGTGACAGTAGGCTACAAAACTTAAATATAAAATTTCAATCTCCTAGCTCTTTTCGTACTTGAGATATTTTGTTTAAAGTCAGACCATTTTGCAGTAATCAGGGGACATCAAAACGTGTATTTCCATCAAAATTCAACATCACAAATTCAATACTTTCTCTCCGATATATATACCCGTAGACTATACGCATATAGGTAAGAGAAAGTAAAAAATAAAAGAAATTAGAAATTATCCTTAGACTTTTGTCCTATTTATTGTCCTGGACGGAAGGGTTGACTACCCGTGTTCTAAAGCAGGATCATCCACCCACCCACCAGTAAATATGTCACTAACTCGTAGTGCGTTGTCTCTATTTCCCCTTCCCTTTTTTGTGCCCTTCGTTCTCCCTCCCCTTCCCTTTTTTGTTTCTCCGTCACTTGTGCTCTCTCATGTAAGAAATCTCTTGTTCCCGTATCCTTTAAAAGAAGGCCTGCATACAAAAGGCCAACTTTTGGGCCTACGCAAATCCTTAGAATTTGTTTTTTTTTCATCATCATCGCCGTCTTTAATTCCAAGTCAGTGGCTTCCGAAATCATCAGATATTTGCATGCTAACTAGAAGATGATTCCTATAAAAGCTTTAAAAAAATTGGGCGTTTGTTTTTTACTTTCTCGTATAGAATATAAAGAGATTTTGATGTTTCTCCACGTTTTAGACCTCCCTGAGTCCAAAAATTCCATTTGGGGTGGTGTGTGTGTGTGTGTGTGTGAACACGATTGCTTAAAAACCAAAGCAGCTAGATCGATGAAATTTGGTATATGCTCCTTAAACTAAAATTGTAGATTTCTATCAACTTTTGGAGTAAATACGTCACTTGGAAGTAGTACTTTACTTAAAAAGTTTTTTCAGAAATTTCGAAATTTTCAATTTCTTTGTTATATTATGATAAAATACTCAATTTTAAAAAGTTTTTATTCTTTGACATTTTTCCGAAAACTGAATAGTTTTTGAAATAATCACAGAAGAAAAGGACATTTCTCGTTAATTTTGGAAAGAAAAATCAAAACAAAATCAGGCAGGTGTCATTAAAAAACATGTAAATATAAACAAATGAATTTGTGAAACAACACACACACACACACACACACACACACGAGACATAATTCCAAAAGTCATTCCCGATTTATTTCATTAAATTGTGATTTAACTGATAAAAAAAGCGCAGGAGGGGAGGGGGAGGGGGGGGGAAGAAAGCAGAAGTTGGAAGTTTTCTCGACAACATGTCAAAAACAGTTAGAGAAAATAATAAAATAGAAAGTGTCTCAATATCGAGGTTTAATATCAAACAATAAATGATAGCAGCTAATTTATTGAACTTTGGAAAAGTTTTATTTTGAAAACAAAAAACTAACTTTCTTTTACCCCCATCAACTACTAAAGCCCAGGGGGGGGGAGATTCTATAAAAAGGGTCTAAATGCCGAAAAAGACCTTTTACCAAAGTCGAAGAATTTGAAGGAAATACACGTTTAGATATCCCCTGATTACCGCAAAGTGTTCTGTCTTTGAACAAAATATTTCAAGAACGGAAAGAGCTAGGAAGGTGAAATTATATATTTAAGTTAGACACCTCCCTGAGACGTGACACGAAGCTTTTGAACAAAATCGACCAAAGAGTACTAGTACTTTACTGAAGTACTTTTTCAGTTTTTTTCGATTTTCTCAAAATTCACTCCAACGATTTTGAATAAAATTCAAAAATCAATTATTATTTAGATTCTCTTTAAAATGTATATTCTCATTTTGCTCTTGAAATTGTTTGAAACACTTCTCTTTTTTTTTTCTCCTCCCCCCCCCCCCCCCCCCCCCCCACCCCCCCTTTTTCTCCCTTATTTTTTTTTTAATTTTATACACTTTATTATTAAAAAATCTTGGGGGTGTGCGGCTTCTTTTTTCTTTTTTTTTTAAAACTTATATAAAAAAAAAAACGGCGCGGGGGGGGGCCCCCGCGCTTGGTTTTGAGGGGGCCCTCCCCCCCCCCCCCCCCCCGGCGCACTTTACTCTTGTACTTCATAGGAAAGATGGGAGAAATGGTTGGCAAAATATAAATATTTTCCCATACTATAAATTTTACATCTTGAATCGGCGGAAACTAAAAATATCTCGACACAATATCTGTGTGACAAGCACAGAACACAACTTGCACTTACCAAAGGTAAGAGAAACTTGTGTGCTGTGCCACCAGTCACACCAGATATTTTATATTTGGATTATTTATCAACAGTGCAATATATGTATTTAAATTCAAAGTTCCGCCTTTACAGTCAGAATTCCCTTAAAACAAATGTCCGGACAGAGCGGGAGAAATTTTCGCTTCCAAGAGCTGCTCTAATCGATTGTTTTTATACGTAATTAATTTTGTGATCGAGATTTGTTGTTGCTTTTTCCACCAGCCTTTTTTTCTACACCCTAAAATGAAAGGACCATTCAAGGGGGGGGGGGGGGGGGGGGGGATGGACAGACACGACGAGTGATAGACAAGCGATTTAGAGGCGTGAATGCAAAAACATCACACACCCTTCCTTCTTTTATGGCACGAGACAACGTGCTGCAGACACACACACATACACAACTACAAATACAAAATTAATCTTGGTATATTTATTATAAACGCAAGCTACTCCCTCCCCTTCCCTCCCCTCCTTGCTCTCTTTGAGGCATTTAAGACGGAATAGGAGCCAAGGTGTTACGCATGTTTTTCCCGAGTTGTGTGTCATTAAAAGTATGCCCAAAAATCAAGTAATTCAAAAATTTGCCAAGAGATGTCAGAATGGTAGCTAATAATATTTAATGCATTTGTTTGTTTTCATTGATCTTTTAACAATAAATACTTTATAAATGTTATTATATATTATGTTATTAGGAGAATTTTTAATTATAGACCACATTTTTGTATTAAATATTTATTAAAAATATATAAATACTGTACAACGTTTCAACTGTTTATTCTGCAGCCGTTATCAAGCACTGTACACTTGCTCCGACTCAAGTGAACCAACTGTCATGTCCGTTACTTGCCTTTATTATACACAGCGACGTCAGCGCCATCTGTAGGCATTCATGTGAAGTTAGATTCAAAGTTTTCCCGCCAATTTTACTCATTTCCATGAAGTCAGAGTAAAAATAGCGGGAAAACTTTGAATCTAACTTCACATGAATGCCTACAGATGGCGCTGACGTGCTCATATATAAAAATATGGGGATTGACTTCCCCGAGACTTTCTCGTATAATCTTTTGGAATTAGGTCTGGGTGTGTGTGTGAACACGATTGCTTAAAACCAAAGCAGCTAGATCGATGAAATTTGGTATATGCTCCTTACACTAAAATTGTAGATTTCTATCAACTTTTGGAGTAAATACATCACTTGGAAGTAGTACTTTACTTAAAAAAGTTTATAATCACAGAAGAAATAGAAAATATTCGTTAATTTTGATAAAAAATCAAAACAAAATCATACAGGTGTCATTAAAAAAGGGTAAATATAAACAAATGAATTTGTGAAACAAATGATTTATTTTCTATTTCTTCTGTGATTATTTCAAAAACTATTTAGTTTTCGTCAAAATGTCAAAGAATAAAAACTTTTTAAAATAGAGTATTTTATCATAATATAACAAAAAAAATTGAAAATTTCAAAATTTTGGAAAAAACTTTTTAAGTAAAGTACTACTTCCAAGTGATGTATTTACTCCAAAAGTTGATAGAAATCTACAATTTTAGTGTAAGGAGCATATACCAAATTTCATCGATCTAGCTGCTTTGGTTTTTAAGCAATCGTGTTCACACACACACACACACACACACACACACACACACACACACAGACATAATGCCAAAAATGGTTTTTTTGGACTCAGGGAGGTCTAAAACGTGGAGAAACATCAAAATCTCGAAGTCGAATTTTTTTACGATTACATAACTTTCTCTATACGAGAAAGTAAAAAAGGCAAGTAACGGACATGACAGTTAGTTCACTTGAGCCGGAGCAAGTGTACAGTGCTTGATAACGGCTGCAGAATAAACAGTTGAAACGTTGTACAGTATTTATATATTTTTAATAAATATTTAATACAAAAATGTGGTCTATAATTAAAAATTCTCTTAATAATAATATTTCAAACTTAAATAGAAATGCCTGAACCCACAATAGATAATATTATATTAAAACGGTTATCGTCAAAAGTCTTATATGGCCTAAGTTGCCGAAAAGACTGTGTGAATGTGTGTGAGTGTAAGTGTGAATGAGAAAAAAAGTGTGAATGTTTAAAAAAAAAAAAAAAATTATATTTCAAACCACAAAAGCTCTAATAAACACATTCGTGATATATATATATATATATTATGTATTAGACTAGCCTGCCATCTATTGCAAGAATGCTGAACTAATTTGACAGTTGGTTTTTAAATAAATCATCTTCGCTTATTTTAAACATTTCTTAATTAATATGTGATTAATAATAACAATAAATTCATTTTTAAATTAAAGATTATTGGGACAGATTGTTTTTTTGTATTTGCTTGATAACAAAAAAATTAATTACGATAATTTTTTAATAAGTCATTAAACAAATTATAGCTCGATGTCCCAATAATCTCTTATGAATTTAATTCATTAAAAAAAAACTCCATTGAAAGATTCCTTATAATAGTCTAGTTTTTTTTTTTTAAGTACGTTTAGACGTCGCCTCCTGAACCCCCTTAATGAAAAATAATAATCATTCGTTTATGTCTGTCTCTTCTCTTGGATTTCTTCCCAGAGCCTGCAGGACTTTTCATAAAAGAGATGTTGAGTTGTAATGCCATATATATATATTTTTTCATAATTGTATTTATTTATTTCTTTGATTTTATTTTTGTTTGTGTTGTTGTTGTTGTTGTTTATTTTTTGTTTCGTAGAGGGCATAGAATCAAAGATACCTGTCTTACGTGCTTTTTTTTTCTCATTCCCTCGTCTTTGTATCCCCTGGGATAAAGAGGAGAGCAAAAAAAAAAAAAAACAGGAGCAATTCCTTTTCACAAATGCTACGAAAATAGAGTTTATTTATTTTTAACAATATACAAATATCAGCCCTTGGGATAGAAATTAACTCTTTAAGCGCAGTGATTAAAGCGTCAAAATTAGCGACAAAAACTTTTTTTTTCTCTCTCTAGGTAGTTTTTCCGCGTTATTACATCAATACTTTTCAGCAATATCATTGACAAAGTAGAGGTTTATTTTTACTACTTTTCTCAATGATGATGATACCGTATTTGCACACTCTATCCCCTCTCCTTGGCTCCTAGACAATGTCTAATTCGCCATTTGCCTTGGAATTTAAATATATGGATGGGATGAGGCAAGGAAAAATTAAAAAGAAGAATTTAGCTGTCGACGTTTCGACCGTCTATCATGCTCTTCCTCGGGACGTGTAGTGACAAACATTATGTATTAGATTGATATGAAAAGCATTTTTTTTTAACATAATTAATATAATTTTAAACTGGTAACCGTTGGCTCTAGTTGAAACATTATGCTTTAATAAGAGAATTAAATTCACAACAAGGTTTTCTGTTTCAATAATATATTAATTTGATATTAACACTTTATACGTATTTCGACACCATATGTGTCATCTTGTAATGTATGTAATTCGCTTCTTAAGATGACACATTTGGTGTCGAAATACGTATAAAGTGTTAATATCAAATTAATATATTATTGAAACAGAAAACCTTGTGAATTTAATTCTCTTATTAAATAATTAATATACACTAACTAGGGCGGGTCGTTTCGCCATTTTTTTCGGAGCTAAATGTAATCCGGATTTAGAAGGGGTCACAGTACTCAGACGGCTCTTTTGAAGGTTACACAGGATTAAATGAGGGAAATTGATGGGAAGAGACTTTCGATTTTGCTACTCTTTGATTTTATTAAGGCTTTTGACACGGTAAATCTAGATTCGCTTTTGTCTAAGCCTGCGATTGGTTGGTTTCAATCTTATTTGACAGGCCGGAAGCAAGCTGTTATTGGCTCCTTTTAGAGACATAATCGCGGTGCCCCCAGGGCTCCGTGCTTGGACCTCTTTTGTTTTCCATCTAAATAAGTGACATCTCGAAGGTTGTTGACTGCAATTACCATCTGTATGCTGACGATCTGCAGATTTCGTTTATTCCTAGCGAAGGGCCCGAATGCCACAGTTAGAAAAATTTGCTCCTGGACTGGGGAAAACGGTTTGGTCATCAATGCCCGAAAGACGAAGGCTATTCTGATTGGCAGTCGCTCAGTGACGGCTAGAACTCGGCGAGATTTACCTGGAGTACAGGTGGAGGGTGTTACGTTGCCCTGCGAGACGTGTGTCAAGAATCTGAGGATCTTGTTGGATAGCGGTTTGACATGGTCGGAGATGGTGCATTCATTCCATCCTTTATCAGATTGGACCACTTGGGGAGTTTCTTCTACTCAGGACTAGGGCCCAGTTGATGAAGGCTTTGATAGTGCCCCATTTTGACTATAGAGGTGTAGTCTATGGAGGTCTGTCGGCGGGACTTGGCCGCAGGCTGTGTTCGATTTGTATTCGGTGCCTCCAGGTTTGAGCACGTGTCGCAATATTATGATCGCCTTGAGTGGCTTAGACTCGCTGAGAGAAGAGCTTTTTGTTGGGAGGGCTCCTATATAAAGTAATTAACAGTGGGATACCTGCTTATTTATTTGATCTTTTAAAGTTTCCAAACAAAAGGGTAATTTTTTGGTTTTTAAAGTTAAATCCTCTTGGGTTTATGGGTTTTAAAAGTGGTGTGTTGGGGTGGGGGGGGGTCCGGGGGTGGTGGGAGGCCTGCCCCGGGAGGGGGGGGGGGGGGGTGGGGGGGGTGTTAAAATAAAAATAGGCATGGCTTGAGGTCCTCCCAGCAGAATCTAATGATCCCCAATCACACATCAACTGCCTTCCATGAGTCGTTTCTGGTTCGTTCTGCTCATCTTTGGAACTCGATCCCGCTATCCTGGAGGGGGCTTCATATGGGACTTTCTTGACGAATCAGAGAGCGTATGTGGTGAGTGGTTAGTGGTCGGGACGCTATTTGGAGGGGGAGAATTTATTGATTGTCTCTCCAGGTTGTCGGTTGTTTGTGGCCATGGGTGGTGACTGAAAGTTATGATTGTGATTATGGTTTGAGCGATTATGATAATGTCTAAATTTATGTTTGAAGGAGGAAAGAGAAATATAAAAGTATAATGCCCGGCAAATGTGGATCACCCGCATGCACAATGCAGATATAAATGTTTTCATCAATTCTTCAAGGTTTACTTTGAAGCTTTGCAATCAGGTGACAGCAAATAAAATTTCTGTAAAATAATTGTTTGAAATTATTTTACACGTCCACCCTGCCCTGCAGAGCTTCAAAGTAAACCTTTTTAGGGCTTCCCTCCCTATTCATCAGAGTATTTTACAAGCATCAGATTGAATTCCAATTATACGTACATCAAGAAGGCAACATTTTTTTTTTATTTTTATTTTAATTAAGGAATTCCATTTGGAACCCCCTTTTAAGGCCCCGGGATAGTCCCATTTCGGCCAGCTCACCATGGAGTGACTGCACTACCTACAAAAGCATCTACTTATATATACCCTGGTATATATGCACAGTAAATATACTAACAAACAAAAAATTATGCCAAGCCAATCACACACATCCACATTCAAACAATACTTTTACCTAAATTCGCTAGAACATTAAAAAAAAAAAATAATAACTGAAACAGTTCATAGTTTAATCCTATTCCTCACTAGTAATTTAAAAATGCACTTATACACCTTAACTTACTTCTTCCTCACATAATAAGGACGCCAAAATCCATGGCCGTTGTTTGCCGAGCAATCCCAAGCCCTCTTCAAATTCTTCTCTATACCTCAACCTCGGGCAAGCAAATACCATATGGTTGAGACAACCCCACGACTCTGAATCACACTGACACTCTCCTCCTCTCCTCAGACCTATTTTGAATAGATGAGCCGGGAAAAGTGCGTGATTTATCCTAATCCTATTAAAAGTAGAAAAGAAAAACCTACACCCCTGCATCCTATTAAACCAAGGTACTTTCTGAACTCTGGGCCTAATTCTGGCATATACTGCACCCTTCCGTTCAGAAGATGCCTGCCACTCCCTTTGCCACATATCAGTGAAAGACCCATTCAGACTAGATATAATATCCGAAGGCGGAAGATAGGCGGGATAATCTAACAACGCATCCCTGGCTGCAACATCTGCTCTCTCATTGCCATATATATTCACATGACTTTTTACCCACATAAGCGTTATGCTCTTATTCATCAGAGAAGATACGTAGACCTGATGTCTAATATTAAGAGCGATGGAGCGAGTTCCCATATTTGGATTTCGGGTTACTTAACTCCTGGAGAAAAGGCAACATAAAAAAAAAAACAAAAAAAAAAACCTATTTTCGAGAAAAGTAGCTTAAAAATTCAAATTAAATCTAGAAACTGTTAGGATTGGCAAGTGCGGGTGGCGTGAGAGAGAACTCTGCGGCGGTCAGTAGTTCGTTTGGGGATTTACAACTCCCTCGAGGTGTAAACTACAAGGCTTGTTTCCCTTTCTTTCTTTTCGAAAAGGGAATAAACCCGTCAAGGGGCGGGCGTTAATCCCCTTGAGGCGAGGCGAGGCGTGGGTGGGGGGGGGGAGGATTTATTTACTTACACGATTCATCTTACTTTGATCGTGTATTAAGAAGCCACTTTCAATGATAAATGTTCCTTTTATAGGCCGATTTTTTAAATAAATATTTATACAGTAATATTGAATAAACTCTCTGATTATTTATTAAAAAAAAAAAAATAGGCAACGAAGTTGCAAAACTTTCCCCTTCCCCTATTTATTGGTTATGTAAAGAAATTTATATTTATTGTAAAGTAAAGGCGCTGGAGGGGGAGGTCCAGGGAGGGGGAGGCGCCAAGCCCGCCGAATAAAGCATTTTTCCCAAAAAAAAAGTGATTTTAAGGGAAATGATGGAAAAAACAGAGATGGAATTTATTTACGCTCACGAAACATGAGGATGGTTCCATAATTACTGAAATCGATGGTCTAAAAATCTTATTTACGATGCGCCCCGGGAATCGAACCCAGGATATGCCTTTCATGGGCATCGGTGTGCTTTCATTGCACCCTCGAAGGCAGATCCTGGGTTCGATTCCCGCTTGGCCCAACAAAGCACATAGAGTCTTGGAAAATATATCTATGACTTAATTAAGTCCGGAATAGAGGTATATTGAATACTAATATTTTATTCAAATACCCAGTATATAGTACAATGTATCTCAAAAAATATTTATTATATTTTAAGCAATTTTTTGCCTATTCAAATATTTTGGTGTCTGTGGCCATTTTGACTCTACGTCATTACTTATTCTAATTACAATCTCGATCTCTCTAAGGATTTATTATATGAAATTCCTATCGGAATCCCTGTTTAATTACCCGAAGTGCTTTCGTGCACGAAGACACGCCTCAAACCTCAGGCCGTAGCTATCTACAGACACCATGAAGTTGCATTATTTCCTATCTCTAACTCCTCCTGCGTTCGTTTCTAGTTAGTGAACTAATCATTATTTCCGGTTCCTTTTATTCAGCCTCTTCTATGCTAGGGGAGGGGGTCCTTTCAAAAAATGCTTCACTGAGAGGGGCGAACCTTCCACAGGACGGGATGTCACAGAAGCTCCCTCTCCTCGTGGAGTTGCCTGGGGGCGATTGTGATGGGATCCAATATTCCAATCCAGTACCTGCTTGAAAATATTTTTATTTAATCAGGAAATCTTGCACGCCTGGGATTTGAGCAGGGAACTTCTTTGTAGAAGCCGACATTCTAGCTACACCAACGAGCCCCCTCTAAGAAAAAAAACAAATAAAAATTTAATTATATATCAATTTTCATAATTTTTCATTTGAGAGAATTAATTAATTTTATTATTTGAAATAATTGGCTTTATTTCAATACTTTCAATGGGCAAATTCTGAATTTTCTGGAATCTTTTGTGACCCCTCTTTTGAGATTTTGGGGATCCGATTATATTTCCTGGACTCTCCGAAACGTCCTCTCTGCAAAATGTCAACGGGAAGTTGGTCAGACAGAGCGTGACAGACGGACACACCGCTCTTATGTACCCGTATTTAGATAAAAAGAAGAAAAACAAACGCCATGTTATTAAGCCGACAACTCACACCCTGTATATAGGTAAGAGAAAGCTCTAGTCTTTTAATTGAGTAGCTATTCCATAAATTCCATATTAAATTTAATCCAAAGTAAGACAGTTAGCCTAAACGATCTCTCTCGTATAATGGAATCAACTCGTCTGGCATAAGTAGGCCTATAAATAATACAAAAAAGGTGGAGGGGATGTTGGAAATAAATATAAAATGAGAATGAAATTTTTCAGAGTTACCATGCGAATAATCCCATTAGCCACACGTGACTAGTAAAGAGAGAGAGAGAGAGAGAGAGAGAGAGAGAGAGAGAGAGAGTCCATTGAATGAGCCTAGCAGGGCTGAAACATTTGTAACCTCATTTTTTACCCCATTATCTCACCGTTTGCCTCTAAATAACCGTTCATGTTGAAAAATTGACCTAAAATAGAACGTAAACATAAAAAAAAATAAAATAAAGGAGATTGGGAAATGCAAATAAAAAATTGGTGGTGTAATAACAGCACAGCACGCAACTTCGGAAGGGTGGTCACACCGGATTTATTTTTGTCTTGAGATATATTTCGTTACTGAGTGTTTAGTAAAGTTTAGACAATTTTTAAAGGAAAATGAGAATATACCTTTTAAAGAGCATCTAAAAAATAATTGATTTATAATAAAATCGTGAGAAAAATCGAAAAAATTCAAAAAGTATCATCAGTAAAGTACAAGCACTCATTATTATGGGAGTCGGCTGCACTCGTACTGTGCACTTGCTCTCCGGCTCAAGTGAATTCCTCTACTAGTGCTTTTGGCCGATTTTGTTCAAAAACTTATTTTCATCACTCAAGTGTAGGGTCCGACCGA
>JAKCPI010030422.1:0-19620 GCA_023213315.1 Euborellia annulipes
AATTTTCTTGTTTTAATTATTAATTATAAACAAATATCCTTTATTGCTAAAAGGTGATATTATATTTAGCTTTATGTTAAACTGCTACAGCTACACTCGCCGCACAGAATCTAAGGTGTGTTTTTTGGTCAATTTAAAAAATCTCTACGTATTTTCTAAAGTGTAGCTGTAGCAGTTTAACATAAAGGTAACTAAAAACCCCTTCACAGAATTTGAATGTTTACAGCGATATTATATGCTTATAAATATATTTTATTGCAATTAGTAGCCCTTGAGTCTTGGTGTAGAGGTGAGCGTGCTAACCTACTTATACCAAACATCGCGGGTTCGGACCCCAGGGTAGTCCGATGATTTTATTTAAGCCATTTGGATACCAAATGGCTTTAATAAGAATGTTTGGACCCCTAATATAGAAAAATTCATAAATAACTGTTATCGTCAAAGTCTTATATGGCCTAAGTTGCCGAAAAGACTGTGCTTTTAAAAAAGAAAAAAAAATTGTAATGAGTAGTGGCTGAATGTATATAATGAGGAGATCAAGGCAGTCAAAACAAAATAAAGAAAACAATTTTTTTTTCTTTTTATTGGGAACTACACTGTCGACCTCGGGGCTTGGTGTAGGGGTTAGCGTGCTAACCTCGTATACCAAAAGTCGCGGGTTCGGACCCCAGGCAGTCCGATGATTTTATTTAATCCATTTGGATACCAAATTTCTGGACCCCCAATAGATATATTAAACATACGAGTATCGTTCAAAGTCTTAAATGGCCTAAGTTGCCGAAAAGACTGTGTGTATGTGTGTGTGAATGAGAAAAAAGTGTGTATTTTTTTAATAAAAAAAAAAAAACTACGCTGTCGATGTTTCGGTCGATTCTTCCCGCTTTCATCAGGACAGGTGTTTTGTGTGCATTGAGGTTAGAGGGGCTCTTGGCAACTCCTTACATAGGTGCGAGCATGTGTCAGTTGACATGTAGGTAAGTAAAAAAAAAATATTTTCTGATTGAATGAAAAAGGAGTTAATAAATGTGGAAAGTTTTAATTTCTTAAATAAAGTTAACTAAATAAATAGAGAGGAGAAAAAAAAATTATTTTTATAATATTTGTCTTTATAGTAAAAGTGGAGTAACTATTTTTTTTAAATATACAATAATATAGCGTTTATAAACATTTTAATCAATTGGTTCATAATCACTTTTCTATAATTCCCAACTATAATTGAAGATTATTTTCAATTATAGTGGATTAAGCCTTGAAATATAACCTGTCTAATCCTCTCTGAATTTCTAGACATGTTAATAGTCCCCAAAGCCATAATTAATGAACACTTAATAGAAGCCCATTAGAATATTCCCTCCTCCCTGTAAATCTAAATAGAAGATCTCAAATAAAGAATCATTTTAGCAGTTTTTTATGTTTCCGTTATAGTTATATACTGAAATTGTGAAGAGAATTGAGTATCGTCTTCCTTTAATAACGTTATCTATCCTTCTGCGACTCTTACGATTATCGTTCAACGATTTAACTTGAGCACTTAATAGTCCCCATAGTTCCTATGAACTGTTTTACTCCGAGCGACTGCCGCTAGAGTCGTTAACGATAATCATTGACAGTCCAGTAAAAGTGAATATAATCGTTAGTTGTCAACGATTATTTGACTAATCTCAGCACGTAATCAAACTAATGAAGACCGGTCTTTTTTGCTCCCATAAAGAGAAGTATTTTTTCATCTTTCATCTCCTCAAAAAGACATTTCAGTAATAATATTTTACGTCTACTCAACTGTCACTCATTTTATATGAAAAACACAAAATTACTTTATTATAGAACAATGTGACTGCGAATGAAGACTAGTGAAATTCGTGTACAATCGTACACGTCCCAAACAAAATGGTATGAACCACTGGTTCCCAAACTGTCCCCCGCGTCTGTTCGCCGTGAAAATTTTCCTTTACAAAATATATTAATTTTTGGCTAGGGGGGGGGGGGGGGTAAAGGGGGAAAGGAAAAAAAAAAAAGGGAAAAGAAAGAGGAAGAGGAGAGGGAGGGGAAGGGGAAGGGAAAAGAAGGAGGAGAGAAGGAGAGAAGGGAAGAAATAGAAGAAAGAGGGGAAAAGGAGGGGGAAAGAAAAAGGAAGAAGAGAGAAGAGGAGGAGGAGGAGAGAGAAGGAAAGAGAAAGGGGGGGAGAGGAGGAGAGAGGGGGAAAGAAGAGGGAAAAAAAAAATTTCGCTATTAGTCGAAAAATTAAAGTCAAGGTTTAAATTATTTTTTTATTAAATAAAATTGTAAACATAAGAGTTATAGATATATCAAAGCTTTTTTGACTTTTTTTTTTCTTTAAGGTTTTTTCGGCATTTAAGGCCATTTAGCGATTAATCGTGAGAGTCACACCGAGAAAAACGTAGCTTTAGCCTGCCAGCTTTTTGGCCTGTTTTACGACCTAATATTAATAAATTAAAAAAAAAAATTTGTCATTTAGAACGAAATATTTCAATTAACTTTGACAACATTCCATATCCTGTCTCTTGATCAAGGGAATGAGTGACCCATATTTAATATAATAATATCATATTGTATTATTGGAATTTAATTTAGACAAATATATAAATGCAAGCAATCAAATTGATTTTAATTTGGTCACTTTTATGCATATATTTACTTAGATTGTTAGCTTATGATGGCAACCTGTTAGCTGGTATTAATTTCCATTACAATTTTCAGAATAGCATTTGTTATAATCATGATTTTTATGGCATTAAAATTGAAAGGGAGAACATTTAAATAAATACCTATCTTGTATTTATTGTTAATCTTCATTTACAAGTCCCACAAATTGCTTCACTCAAAATTTAATAGAATAAATCACCCACAAATCTAACTAATTACTAAGTATTTAGAAGAGGGAGGAAAGTAAATCTTAGGAAAATTGAATAATAATAATAATAAACTTTGACAATCAAGCTATGGTGTTTGACACTTTGATATCAAAAAGCAACTTGTCTATCAGAAAGGTGTTAATTAAGATGGCGTCTTTCGAGCCTAATTACACTTAAAGAACAATTATACGCTTTAGTGCCCAGCTAATTACATTCAAATAGCGATTCTGTTATTCTAGGAAGAGAAAAAATTATCTCTCCCAAAGCTTAAAGGCTTGTTTAAGACATAATTCGAGAGCATCCGGGGAAAATTTTCAGGTGTATCGGATAATGACGTGAATTGAGAATGCTAATGGATATAGAATTTTGAATCAAATTTTCAAAGTAAGGGAGAATAATTTAGTAAAATGTTTTCAAAGCTTTCACAACATCGACAAAAGAGAAAAGACGATGGGCTGGTTTGTGAGTTAATAGACAAGTTATTTATTTGAAAATATCTGTATTATACATCTATCTTTCTCAGAAGATATCAAAGAGAGGGAATATTAATAGAATTATTTTCCAATATAAATTTTAAACAAGGAAGTTAAAATATTTAAAAAAAAAAAGTAGAGGACATATAGACATGTGCAAAATGGTATAAGAAATTTTAGTTTAAGAGCCGGTTGCTTCACTTCTAGAAATTGACTTACAATCTCTCGGAAAAGCTAGTTAACTATGACTTTCGAGTCTTTTCATCTCTAGTTAAGCTAATCATATGATTAAATAAGCAGATAAATTTGCTTGACTACCCGAGTAAAATTGATTAAAAATGATCGAGGGATCCACAAGCCCGCAACAGGTCTGCATAGTGAACCTTTAGGGATACACAGGGATATACACGCCCACACCAGGGACACACAGTAGATCGAAAGCGACCAGAAGAAAAATGTGTGTCCGTGGTGCGGTCGTGTGTACATCTGTGTGTCTCTGGTGTGGACGTGTGTATCCCTGTGTGTCCCTAAAGGTTCACTATGCAGACCTGCTGCGGGCGTGTTGTATCCCTCGATCATTTTAATCATTTTTACTCGGAAGAAGAGAAGCAACTGGCCCTAAGTCATTATATACATATTGACTTGGACTGGGCGCTGAATGTAACTAATAATCCTGAGAGATCGTAAATTTAAAAAAAAAAATGGTCTATCAAAGAACACAAGAGGGTTTCTATTGAATGAACCCTACCCTGGTCGCATGGTCGACCGAAACGTCGCTGTGGTTTTGAATGCAATAAAGAAATAATCATAGCTGCTTAGCCTATTTATTCATCGTTCTAAATCTAGGAAAATGTTGGTCAAATTCTACCTGGGCTCTCATCCTAATATCCTATTCAAAGATAATTTAAATTAAGATAAGAGGAAACACGCAAGGGATGTGATGAGATACTGGATAGGTAAATTCCAAGATCATCATAACATCATCATCATCATACTATAATATAAAACGCTAGCGGCTGACTTCCTGTTCCTGTGTGTATGTGCCTATCAGGGTGCTGATTGGCCAGAATAAAAGGAAGTTGAGTCAAAGAGGGAAATTTAAAACGCCTTCGGCGAGCAATTGAAAAATTTCCAAACAGTGAGTAAGAATAAATTTGATGCTTTTGCTCGCCCAAGGCGAGCCCCCTTGCTCACCCCTAGACACCCTTGGCCAGGGGCGCAGTCTCCTGGCAAGTGGAAAATATATTAACCACCAAAGTAATGAAAATTATTTTAATTTTTTTTTTTAAGTTTGTTTCATAAATACAAAATTTTCTTATAAGTTACTTTCTTTGATTTTGTTTGAAAAAACTTTTTTTTTTCCAAAATATTATTTCAAATATATGCGCAATCTATTTTAATGAGCATCATATTTTTTTTTAATATATGCGTAAGATTTGTTCTCCGGATGGGAGGATAGCAAAATTAATAATTTTTCCTAAATTCCCAGATGAATTTTTTTATTTATTCCAACTTGTTTTTTTTTTTTTTTAGTTTTTTTTTTTTTTTGCACGTCATATTCCTTGATTTCCCTTAGCGACACCCAAGGTAGAGAGCTCTACAGGTTGTGATGCATTGTCATATTGATAACTAAATAAAATTCAAATATACAGTATCGTCCTTTCTGCAATGTTTAATTAATTTGTAAAATTTTTTTATTATGAAGTGCCGGCCTACCCCCAAATATAAGCACAATAGATTTAATGATTTATAACACTTGTATTATAGATTTATGCCTTTGAGGCTATTTTTTCTCTTTCCCGGGGGGTTAAGCTTCAAACCTCTCCCTCCTCGGATGTGACCCTCCAACCCCCCCCCCCCCACCCACGTAATAGATAAATTTTGAATAAATATTCTCAATGAGCTGATACGTTTAGACAACATTTTAGGTTAAGCGCTTTATAAATTTATATTTAAAAGGGTCCTTGATTTTTTTCAATTGTTAAGTAGAAAGAGAGGAAAGGGACCGAATCCAAATCGTAATTTTCTCCTATGGTACAAATACTAAAATATTAATTATAAATTTATAGACAACATTTCATCAAGGACTTTATGGTTATTGCATTAATATGTCAGTTTATTAAATCATTATCTATCCATTATCCAATCAGATAATGTAAGATTTATCGCAAAAGTGATGATTTGAAAGTAGCCTTTGTTTAATTATCTCCAATTTTTTATAAATTAATTACTGAACAAAATAATTTAGTAATTGTTTTTGGTAGTCGTGTAATTCAACTCATACCTGATGAGTGTTGGTGGCAACCACAAGATACCTATCGCTGGAATTTCGTCTAATCCTTTTATGTCAGTTCCCCACTCACTGTTTGCATCTGTTTTCTGTCGATTTTATAATATTCATTAAAAACTTGGCAATATAGGATTAAAGTCCTATAGGATTTACAAATATGAAATTTTCCTTAAGTGACGATAGATGGTTTTGACTTTGATTAACTGCCCTAACATTCAAACTACAAAATCTAATAGAATTGGATTTCAATAAATTTATTGAGGAAAGTATAGGGGATTTGGAAATTCATTTTTTCAACTCGTTCGTCGAGAAATATGTATTTATTCGTTTTTTAATTTACTCTACTTTTTAAAGTGGATGGAAGAGCCTCAATATATTTTGGTATTTATTGTTTTTAAGATCAAAGAAATGAGATGGTTTTATAAAATACGAATATTAAGAAATAATATTGTCGTATGTTCAAATAAAATAACAAAAGCAAGAGTTAATTCATTTATATTGATAAAATTTCAAAATCAAGATAAATTCAATTAGCGAGACAACATAAAAAAAAATTGATTTCATCAAATTTCTAATTATAAGCATCCTTTGAATCTCTAAAAGTTAACGAAAAGAGATAATCCTATGATCAGTTAATAGAGTATTCAATATTTTAAATTAATTTTTTCAGAAACGTTATAAATAAATAAACAAATTAAATCTTTTTTTTCCGCAAGTACAGGTGGGACGTTTAAACTCGGATAGCCTAGAAACAAGGCTATAGAATGCCAGCCGGAAGCCAGAGGTACGGAATTTTCTCTATCACCAATAAATTTATCATGTCTAATAGCCTAATAGAAAGGGAATTAAAGAAAATAAAATTTTACCCTTCCCCCTAAAAAATGTCTTTTTTTATTATTTCGTCCTTGTTTAACAACTCAGTTTAAAAATCGAGGTGCCAAAAAATTAAAAGATCTCCACTTCACATATTTCAATAATAAATAAAAAATAGAGAACTGCAATATGGGAATTTTTTAAATTATAGATACAGTATATACACAGTGGATAATGAGATGACGTAAATACCCCCTAATCCGTATTGTAAAATTTATATTAAACTATTTTATTCTACATATTAACTAGCCTATATTCTTATCTCAATACGATTATAAATTAACTTGGGAGTGTCAATACATACAAGTTTTAAGTTTCTAATAAAAATGGCATGATTTATATAATTAATCATATAAAATTGGTTAGAATTAATTAATGTCTTCGGAAAAAATTTAATTATAAGAATTTGATTTAAATAAGGGCAGGTTCAGCCAAATGAAAAGCCTTTATATGCTTATTGATCCCGGAGACGTTTCGATATATATTTAATGTCTCATCATCAGTCTGAATCGAAATATTGCATAAAGGTGGTCATTAATAGTACAGTATATCTACATATGAATATACAGTATTATAATGAAAACGTCTCGAAGTGTTCATGAGAGATATTGAGAAATTTTTCTCTCATGAACACTTTGAGACGACGTTTTCGTTATAATATAAGCCTATTCATTTGTACATATACTGTACTATTAATGACCACCTTTATGAAATATTTCGATTCGGACTGATGATGAGACATTAAATATTTCTTGAAACGTCTCCGGGATCGATAAGTATATTAAGGCTTTTCATTTGGCTGAACCTGCCCTTATTTAAATCACCAGCCACCAAATTCCTATTTAAATTATAAGAATGTACAGTATATTGCATATGACGAGATATTCAGAGACGTTAATAAAAAGTTAAACAAAATTTTGTAAAAAAAAAAAAAAAATATTAAATATTCGTGAAAAATGTATTCTAATTCCCCTTTGATATTTATTTTGCAAAAAGTGAATGCAGGGTTATCTGAGAAGTTCAAATTAAAATTATCAAATATTTTGATTAACTGATTTTAACATCTCTTTCAAGTGGATTTGGAGAGAATTTTGATTGAATACAATATATCACATTCATATTGGACATCTATTAACCGTAACTATAATATATA
The DNA here is from genome assembly GCA_023213315.1 of Euborellia annulipes. Taxonomy (NCBI): domain Eukaryota; kingdom Metazoa; phylum Arthropoda; class Insecta; order Dermaptera; family Anisolabididae; genus Euborellia; species Euborellia annulipes. The sequence goes on from JAKCPI010030422.1 coordinate 7,663, forward strand.
TTTATAGTCAGGACGATTTTGAAATTCCAGAAATTAAATTAAAAAGATGCTACACGCCTGAACATCTCACTCCTAATACAAGAAAATTTCAATGTATTTGTTTATAAGACAAGACTTTCTCTTCACCTCCCTATAATTTATTTAATTAAAAAACGTAGTTCAATATTTCGTCAAAATATTTTCAGGTACTAATGACTTGCAATATGACAGATTTTCCAATATGTCTGTGAGATAATTGAAGGATATGTTTTGGGTGCTGACGACACTGACCTTGGTCTGGCGACTTGCGAGTAGTACCGATCCAACTCTTGCAAGTACTTAAGCGCATCCGCCATGGCAGCTAAGTGCTCGGGGTCGGAAGGCGCAGCTACTGCACCACCAAAGAGCACCAGTACTACCAACCAAACTAGTACAGTCTGCATTCTGGAGTACCTATCAACACAAAAACATACAAATATTTTATTTATTATTTTGATATTTGTTACTCAAAATTAAAGACAATTCTTGAATTGAAAATAAAAGAAGGGAAAAAAATTAATCAAAAGGAAGGCCTTTTTTTAAGTTCAAATTTAAGGCCAAATAATTAAAGTAAATTTTGCTTTTCTTTCTATATCAAATTAATTTTTCCCTTTCTTTATTAAATTTCATTCACGAATAACAAATTATAAATCGCATTTTGATTTTCATTATCATACGCATTTCGAATTTTATATTGATAAAAGTAGATGTAAAATCGATTTGATAATCCCGCAACTCGAATCAGTGCAAATAAAATTTATTTGTTATTTACATTAGTTTAGAATTGTTTCAAACGTTCATAAAGGCTTCAAAAAGACAAAAAAAAATCAAACGCTAAACGAGACTTGTTTTATTAGGTCACCGTTTATACTGCTTAGCGTTTTGGTTGCCAATGTTTAAGGCGCGTGGGTTTCAAATTAAAAAAAAATTAAGTTACCAACTGGAATCTGGTATATTTCTTAGAGAAAGGGAGTAAATTTCTATAAATAGTGTAGATCCTGTTTAAAAACGAAATCCTTAATGGATAATTCGCCAGTGCCAATGGTTATCATAACAAATCATATTTTGACTAAAAAATAAGATTATTAATTATTTGCTTTTTTATCATTTATTTAAAATTCATCGTTTGTGAGCCAAATGATATTCTTAGCATTATAAAGAAGCAATCAGCCGATCTAATAGAAGGAATTGAAATAATAAAAAAAAAATTAATTTAATAAATATGGCAATCGTCAATTGATCACTATAAATATTGACACATTTGAATACCCGAAAAAAGGAAATAAATTCACAGTTAAAATATAATCACAAAATGGGAAAATAAATATTTATTAAAAAAGGCTTTTATTTATTAAAAAAATTTATCAAACAACAGATTTCAATCACACAGTTAATTATATAATAGTCTAGGGTCCAGGATTTGCTTCCCGTTCCTAGCGAGAAAAATTTATTTGAATTGGCTACCAATCATTTGAAATAAATAGGGATGGGATTAGATACCGAAAAAAGCCTTAAACAAAAAAAAAATCAAAGATTTTTATTAAATCAATTTAAATTTTGAAGATATAATAATTCCTCTAAGTATGAGTTCTAGAACAAGAATTTTTTCTAATATATAGAAAACTACTTTTTCGAAGTGTTTTCATACCTGAGGGAAATAGCTCACTCCCAACTCTCATCAAGTTTTTAAACTAATTATTAATAATTATTTTAAGAGATAAATATGGGAATAGTTATCCATTCTATAAATTTCTAACTGGAATCACATTATAATTCAATCTATGTAATTGTTTTTTTTTTTTTTTTTTTTTTCAAGTTAGACGCTCTATTCACAAGTGTGAGTTTCTTCCTTTCAAAGACTGGGATATAGAAAATTCTTTCTTTAAAGTTACTTCCAGGTCCATTAAAGCAACTCCGTCTCTTCATAGTGAGTCTCTTCAGAGATCTCTTAGTTAATTTGCTACTCTATTAATATTTTTAAAAAATGAACTTCGAAAAAAACTAAGCGTTTTTATTAAAGATGATATATCCCAACATATTCTCTTTTAATAAATAAGAAATTATATATAATATTTAAGATATTATATATATCGCGTTAGTGAGCCGCGAAATTTATACAATTAAATATTTATTAATTCATATACCCGAAAAAAAAATTTCGGGTGTATGAATTAATAAATATTTAATTATTCTCTTTTAGTTTTTTTCTTGATAAATAAATTTTTAGAAATTAGGACTAAAAGGAGGTTCTAAATGTAATTTAGTAATAAATAAATATTAATTGAATAAGATAAGAAAACGATTGTTTTGATAAAGAGCGTAAGATTGGTTGATTACGAAATTCAATTGACAAAAGAGAATTTCGTTGAGCAAAATAAAATGGAAAAAATTTAATAATATAGAGATGAAAAATAATATTAAAAAAAGTGATGAAATAAAAAAAAACTAATCTAAAAAAATCTAGTTTTTTTTTTCTTTAATTTTGTTCTAACAATACGGAAAAATTTATTCACTTTTATGTGAAAAATGTCTAATTTGTTAAATCAATTAAAACAATTATAACGCAGATGCCGAGGCATTGTAATTTCATATTGACCTATCGAGAAGTTAAATTCAGGAATGAGATCCAAATGTCCTTTTCCTTTTTGTTTCCCTCACCCTTATCTAATATCAATTTAAGTATTATTATTATTATTCGTAACTATGAAATTACCCTAGAACTGGGCTACCAAATTACTTTGACAGTTCTAAAAAAATAAAAGAAAATTTTTGTTAACAATTGATTTTAGTGTATAAATGAATTATAGAACAATTAAATAATAATAAATCTTAATGTCCAAATGTCTTCAATTTTTTTTTTTTTTTTCATAAAAATTTTATTTCAACTTTTTTTTTTTTTTTCAAATTCACTTGCTATCTTTGAAATTGGATTGTTAAAGAAATTGTTAAGACAAATAGAAAACTAATAAGAAAAAGAAAATATTTGCGTCTTATTTAATTTTATTAGAAGTGAGAAATTGGTAATTACAATGGGGCAAAAATAAAAAAGAAAAGAAAACACATTGACTGATTGATTTTCTTAATTTTCTTGCAAACAAAAATAATCGAATAATAAAATACGAGATGTAATTAATTATATTTAATTGTTAATTATTTCATCTAAAATGAAAAAATATAATAAAAATTATGTTCCAGAGTATTTTAATTTTCATTCAAAATTAAGTTTTATATTGCCCTCGGGGCTTGGTGTAGGGGTTAGCGTGCTAACCTCGTATACCAAAAGTCGCGGGTTCGGACCCCAGGCAGTCCGATGATTTTATTTAAGCCATTTGGATACCAAATGACTTAAATAAGAATGCCTGGACCCAAATATGTATATTAATCAATAACGGATATCGTAAAAGGCTTAAATGGCCTAAGTTGCCGAAAAGACTGTGTGAATGTGTATGTGAATGTGAGTGTGAATGAGAAAAGAGTGTGAGTGTTAAAAAAAAAGGTTTTATATTTATTAATAAAAAAAAAATACAAGGGATGAAGCAAATGATGCAATATTAAATAGATCTGATCTTGTAGTGACTTTAATTAATATAAAATAATATTATTACTGTATATTAAATCAATAACAACATTAATATCTTCATGACCTCAGATGCTGGATACATTAAATTCTCCTCTATCTCTATATATGTATATTGGAAAAGATATTTTTAAAAAATAAGTGGTTTAAATTAGGAATAATTTCTGTAATTTCTCTATATTATATTCATATAAAGAAAAAAAAGCCGGAAACGGAAAATATTTAGATCGAAATAGAGGTCAGTATTAAAAAAAAAAAAAAAAATATTTAATTGAAAAATGAGAAATTTAGTTGAAGAAGAAGAATTCTGACACGTGATTTAACTCTTTTCATGTGATTAATATCTTACCTCACCCTCAAAAAAACAAAACAAAAAAAAAGTGGAGAAAATAATATACAAGTATACGAGGTTTAGTAAACTTGCTATGAATTTGAGTTTATAAATTAAATTTTTTTTACAAAAAATGGTATATTAAAAAGAAAAAAAAGTCAAGAAAAAGATTATATTCAAAAAAGACTAGGCCAGGATTTGGGAGTCTGGGATCTTCTAAGATGTTTTATAATATAGTTTATTTTTTTCTCGAAATTAAATTAACAATTTGCATCAAAAAGTAAAATAATTTAAATTATTATTTCAATAACAAATTGGAAAGTTTTGATTGTATTAATATTATGAGGGAATATTAAAAATAACAGTGCGTCTTTATAAAAATGAATATAATCTTTCAATTAAAAAAAAAAGATTCTAACCCTGCACCTTTATTTTTTGGTTGTGATAAGACCGAAAAAAGTGGCTTAAAAAAATCAAATAAATATTGAAGGAAAATAAAAAAATTAATTGGGTGAATTGGATGGTACAAATCTAGATTCTCCGACCGCTTTGGAACTGAGACGTCGTAGTCCTCCCAACCCAATACCTACACGATAATCCTGGACCCCGGAAAGACCGGGTCAATTCTGAATTACAAAATGCACTTATCCAACAAATAATGAATCCATAAACAGTCACAACACAACAATCGAATAATAATATCCAAATAAAGTAAAAAAAAATTGTAAACGGGATGTCCAAGAATTCAAAAGAAATAAAAATTGTAAAAATATTTATTTATTGTAATTTAAAAAAAAAAAAAAAATATAGTGAACTTTCCGGGTGGTTATTTTAATGAAAAATTTTTGAAAACTTTAAAAGAAAAAAAAACTGATGGAAAAATAGATTTTTTTTTTTTAGATTGAAAAAAAAAGAGAAAAAAAAAATGGTAACGTTGATTAAAATTTAGATCTAAAAAAAAATTTTCATAAAAAAGAAAGAAATTAATTTAGAGAAAAATATTTCTTTAAATAGGGGTAAGAAAAAAAAAAATTATTGAAATGTCGGAATCTACCTGTTTGAACAGATAGAAGCGGCGTTTGTAGGAAGTCTGCAGCCGGTGGCAGGACAATCGCGATCTGCAGCGACTTCCTGACAGCGCTTATATACAGGCGCGAGTGACGTCACCGGGGCAGGAGCCAATGGGGGCGGTACCTCGCCGTTTAGGGGAAACTGATAGTCCTCTGATATGAACGCCCTCCACCCACACACCCAACACCAAAGAACAACTCGAAAACGCCACATTTATTTGATCCCCCACCACTAACACCACCCCCACAACTCAAAGACCAATTAGAAAAAACAATTAGGGCTTTTACCCTCGTTTTCATATCTAATCATCGTTTTATACATTTAAAGAAAAATGAATAGAAACATCATTCAATGGTTTATTTAAATTTATGAATGATGAAAGATAAATTTTATATAAATTATAAAAAAAGAGGTATTTAGTAATTGGAAGGAGGAAGAACTTATTAAATAAAGTCTTTTGAAATTAATAAGATGAAAAGATAAAAATACATTTTTGTACAAACGAAATATTATTATTCTTTTAATATTATAATATTAAATCATTGATTGATTGATATAGGCGATTAAGATGTAGGATAGTAGGAAGTGGGTTTGAAAAAGGAGACCTGTTGCTGAGAGGCCTAGCAACAGCCACCAAGATCGTTGCAGTAGAGCATGAAAGATTTGCCGGGCCAGAGGCTAGATATAAAACGCTTCCCTCCCTCCAGAATTATACATTAAAATATGTATTTATTTAAAAATTCTTGTGTTTCTATCCATTTGATTAATTGAGATAAGTAACAGATCGGATTTTTTGTGTCGATATTATATTTAATTAACATGTAATTACGTAGTTTAGTAAAATTATTCTTTTTTAATCAAAAGTAAAATAAAAAATCTGGTGGGATTACCTTCGGTAATAAAAAGTTGTGTTCTATGCTTATCATGCCAGATTTTTTTGTGTCCAGGTATATTTAGATTCCACCGATATATTCAAGATGTAAAATTTATAAACATGGGAAAATATTTATATTTTGTTACCGTGACAAGCAAGTATTTCTCCTATTTTCCTATGAAGTACAAGAGTTAATTGTGCCCTCGGGGCTTGGTGTAGGGGGTAGAGTGCTAACTTCGTATACCAAAAGTCGCGGGGTCAAACCCCAGGCAGTCCGATGATTTTATTTAAGCCATTTGGTATCCAAATGAATGCCTGGACCCCAAATAGATATATTAATCATACGAGTTTTGTTTAAAGTCCTAAATGGCCTAAGTTGCCTGAAAGACTGTATGTGTGTGTGAATGAGAATAAAGTGTGAGTGTTTTTTTAAATAAAAAAAAAAAATAATACAAGAGTAAAGTGGGTTTCAAACAATTTTGAGAGCAAAATGAGAATATATACATTTTAAAGAACATGTAAAAAATAATTGATTTTTGAATTTTAATCAAAATCTTTTAGAGCAAATTTTGAGAAAATCGAAAAAAAAAAAACTGAAAAAATCTGGAGTGACTGGGGCACAGCACACAACTTTCTCTTATCTTCGGTAATCGGAAGTTGTGTTCTGTGCTTGTCACACCAGATTTTTTGTGTCGACATTTATTTAGTTTCCAACAGAACGGTACATTCGAATTTCAAGATGTAAAATTTATAAATATGGGAAAATACTTATATTTTGTTACCATGGCAACCATTTCTCCTATCTTTTCTATGGAGTACAAGAGTAAAGTGGTCTTCAGAAGATTTCAATGAAAAAATGTGAATATACATTTTAAAGAGAAACTAAAAAATAATTGATTTTTGAATTTAAAAAAAAAATCGTTGGAGCGAATTTAGAGAAAAAAAAAAAAAAAAAAAAAAAAAAAAAAAAAAAAAAAAAAAAAAACTGAAAAAGGGCATCAGTAAAGTACTAGTACTCTTTGGTCGATTTTGTTCAAAATCTTTGTGTCACATCCCAGAGGGGAGCCTGACTTAAATATAAAATTTCAACCTCGTAGCTCAATTCCTTCATGCTTAAAATTGAACACAAACAGATGGACAGACCATGTTGCGAAAACCACTTTTTTCAATCAGGGGTCCTCAAAACGTGTATACCCATTAAAATCTGGACATCGAATTTTTGACATGAATCCAATACTTTCTCTATATATTAACATATATAGTGATAAGAGAATTATAAGTAGAATTTTTATTTTTTACTTCCTTGGGCAGTCGGCCCCAAAAGTGTCTGATGTGCTTGAGAGGGGAGCCTTGAGCTTGGGCAACCAAACAAATATTTTTAAAATAAATAAATCATCTTTTTTCAATGCAACTGAAGAGAAAAAAAGCTACTTTAAGCCCATACTTGCGACGGCTAAGCATTTTGGTTTCCTAAGCTCCAAGACTCCATTCCAGTCACATTAGCATTTCAATTAAAATACATCCAATTTGACTGGTGGACGATGTCTGTAAGTATGTTTGTAAGTACCATGGGGAACATAAACATTTGCACCCTAACAGGTTTGCAAGACGCCTACTAGTTAGGCAGCCCAATCGACTCACCACTACATATGCAGTGTCTGTGTGAATTTACCTGAGCTAGGGTTCTAAGGGTCTTTTATGATAGACCATAAACCAACCCTTTTGAACAATCTATATAGCGATATAGCGTAGCCTGTTCATATCAAATGAATTTGATCTCAAATTAATAGAATTTCAACATTTTAATTAATCTTATCTTCTTATTTGGAAAAAATTAACTTATTTCACAATTTGAACGAAACTTGTGTCCCAATTTTTAGTAAAATTTTTCCGATATCTATAGACCTTTTATACCAGGTAATAATATCTCGGGGCGTTAAAATATTCTTATTTATATTCTTAAAAAAAAAAACTCTTATTTCGGATTTTTGTAACGAGAGGTCTTACAACATAGAATGTGGCATGTTCAGACAATAGATAAAATTTAAATAAGATAAGAGAAAGTAAAAATTTGCGAATTCTTCTTTCTATCTCGCAATGCAAGAAGCCAGATCGATGAAATTTAATAAATGATTCTTGCCCTAAAATTGGAGATCTGTTCAAATTTTGTAGTAAATACTTCAACCGGAAGTAGGCCTACTTTACCTAAGATTATAGAAGTATTTTAAAAATGTTATATTTTTAGTAAAGAAAGTGAGAAAGAAATGCACTTCTCTTTTGAGTAGCAAAGTGGCGAAAATATATTTCAATTCTTTGCTATCGATTCTGGCCTATTAATTTGTTGCCCGGCTATTTAAATGTATGGTATATGTTTATAAAACTTTCAAACCCTTCTTACCAAGAATGGAATTAGGCCACTTTCAAAATTAATAACCAGATTAAAATATTTTTAAAAGGTAATTTTTATAATCTTAGGTAAAGTACTAACTACTTCCGGTTTAAGTATTGTAATTACTCCAAAATTTGAAACAGATATACAATTTTAGGGTAAGAATTATTTACTAAATTTCACCGATCTGGCTACTTGCATTGCGAGATAGAGAGAGGAATTCGCAAATTTTTATTTAAAATGTATCTATTTTCCAAAGGGATGGTTTATGGCTTCTTCATAAAATACCCTCAGAACCCTAGCTCAGGTAAATTCACACAGACACTGCATATGTAGTGGTGAGTCGATTCGGCTGCCTAACTAGTAGGCGTCTTGCAAACCTGTTAGGGTGCAAATGTTTATGTTCCCCATGGTATCTCGCATAACTCAAAAATGGCTAGTCGTAATTATGTATTTAAGATTGTTTTAACATCTAGTTGCGTACCTCCCTTTTAGGTTACAATCAGGTGTACCAAAAGAGCACTTTATTTGAAATGCATAGGCTAGAATTTTTATAAAAGATTTTAGAATTTCAAAATTTTGATTTCGGATTTTTTTAGCGCATAAAATAGTATGGTAGTTATGTGAAACTAAACTTACAATTGTTAGTTTGTCGAAATATAGAATAGTTTTTGAAATATTTGAAAAAATATATAATACTTTGAATCACCATACTCATTTTATACCCAGAAAAAACTTCAACAAAAAAAAAATTAGAATTTTTTTTTTTTTTTGTATTACGATATTATATTAAAATTTATTCTTTAAAATTTTCTTTAAAGTATTCCAGACGTATATCATTACAAGGTGTAGTTTAATAGTCGTACAAGGAAGTCATGTGTTGCAAACATCAGATGTTTTAATTTCAGAATATTAGAACATTAATAAATTAGAATAATTTTTATTAATAAAGTAATTGTAAAAGATTGTTCAAACCCGTACATATCATATGTCATTTATCTTTGCTATAAGTGGCATGAATAGTTTAATCAATAAGTCCTAAAAAAATATTTATTTTATTTCTTAGTATTTTTTAGCTCCCTAATTATTAACCTATCTTGATTTTAATAATTACTCTATTTAGACCTTAATTATAGGAGTTATTTCCTATTTCGTTTATTCAGTAGGATGTGTGTCGTGATTATCTTTAAATTAATAAAATATAATTTAAATTTATTTTTTCTTTATTTTTTGGCTTGCGGCTTAGCCAGCTGTCGTCATTTGGAGGGGCATTTGCCCTCCCCCCCCCCCCAAGAAAAAGTTGAAGTGATGCCACTGCATCCAGCCAGTCCACTGTATACAATATTTTATAAAAAATACAATCTTTAAAAAAATAATAATTTAAAGTTAGAGACTAGCAAAAAAACTTTTGTATAGTGGGATTTTCCTATGGCGATCGGTTGAAATTGTCGAGCTGAGATCTTTTTTTTTAAATACTTATATTTTTAAAAGCTAAAATTTTCATTTCACTTTAATTAATAATAATTGAAAAATACATATTATTGCCTAAGTGTGGGAAGAGTTAGCACCTCCTGCAACAGACACAAAAATCCCATTTCTTGATGGCGTAAATGCCGAAGAGACACCCGCCCCTAAAATCACTAAATGATTTTATTTAAAGGAAGGTGTTCACTAGTTCAAAGAAATTATATATTTTTTTCATCCTTTTGGCATCTGAGAAATTATAGGTTACAAAAATAATTTTTATATAAATCTGAATAAGGACTAATGAATGATTCTTTTAAAAAAAAAATAATAATAATTAAATCTATATATTGAGTGTCAGAATAATATTTTTTATTTTGTTCGAGATACCCCATTCCCTTTGGCTATCTTAATACGTGGGTAGTAGAGATCCAACTGTTGTTTACTCGAGATAATAAGAGAAAGAAATAATTAAAGTCGTCGAATGAAATGAGTGAAATAATAATTGAGCTTATAATCAAGTTTGGACATGTGTTTTGTTTAGATTCATCTTAAATAAGTTTTTTTTTTGGCCCTCCCACCGAGAGGTTAGAGTTGTAGACAAATGTCAATAGTGATAATCTTAAAGCCTCGAGGCGAGAGTTCGGATCCCAGACAGTCAGATGAATTTATTTAAATCATTTGGATTCCAAATGGTGTAAATAAATATCCCTGGACTCGCTAATATATCTTATCTAAAAATAATGTGTATTTTTCAAATCTATATGGCCTACGATGCCGAATGGACTAATAAATTTTTTTTTTTTTTTTTTTTTTTATCAAATTTAAATTAATTTTTTTTTTTAGATAATACAAATAAAATTTACATTCCTATAAAAAAAATTTGAGTTAGCCAGGCCAAAATAAATAATGATAAAAAAGATTTATAAAAATAAATCTACTTATAAAAATGAAACTTTTTAGAAACTTTTTTTAATTATACAATGAGAAGATGAGAAAGAAAATTAATTAAATTTAAATTTTTGTGTTTATACGATTTAAACTGAATCCTTGCGAATATTACGAAAATTTTTTTTTCTTTTTAAAAAGTTTTTATTAATAATTAAATTTTAGTTGGGTCTCTTCTCACAAACGAGGAATCGAGATAAAATTTGGGAAAAAATAACCTTTTACTTGCTAAACCAGCATTTTCCAAACTGGGAGGCGCGGACTAGTCCAAGGGGAGGCAGTGGCGTAGTGAGCTTAACTCGCGCCCGGGGCACAATACCATTTTAGCGCCCCCCCCCCCGAAAACCATATAATATTATATGTAAAATATACTCGCAAATTAATAAATAAATAAAGTCATAGGCTCAAGCTAGGCTTTAAATTTGAGACAAAAAATGTAGTTGAGAAAACAAGACTAGATTTTGAAATGTATATGATCATCCAGAAATCAATTATAATAAAAATAAAAATTATCCAGCAATTTTTGGTTTTACGGACCATTTGATGCCCCTTTGTGAGTAGCGCCGGGCATGATGACCCCCCTTGCTCTTCCCTCGCTATGCCTCTGAGGGGAGGCACGAATATTAGCCACAGCAAGCAATTTTCCAAATGATTTCTAGTTTTATAAATAAAATTAATAAATAAAAGAGCAATGTACCGTTTGTTTGTAAGAACAGCAGTTCTCGGAAAACGGTTCTAACGATTTCTTTTTTTTTCAAATTTTTAAATATATACCATTTTCGCCATGTCTCATCTTTTTGAGAAAATTCGGGTACTAGTACATTACCGATGTACTTTTTTAGTGATGATATAGGGGCTTTAAAGACTTTGAATTGGGGATAGGAGACTTTGCAGCCAAGGAATTAAATAAAAACTTTTATTTAATTATTAACCGTCGACGTTTCGGTCGCAAATCAAGACCATTATATATACAATTATCTGAATATAATAAATACATCTTGAGCAAGGGCGGATACAAGTGGGGTGGGTAAAGGGGTAATTACCCCCCCCCCGAAATTTGAAAAAAAAAAAAATACTTTTTTTTTCTAAATAAAAATGTATTTTTAATGTAAAATTTTAAAAAATTAATACTTTAAAAATTTGATTTGTATATTCTGAGAAACAAGAATGCGCCTTTTTAAATTACCGAAATTAAGAAAAATTGTGTGTGCGACCAGTCACACCAGATTACCCTCCCCTCGAGAAACACCTCTGATCCGCCCTTGATCTTGAGTTAAATATTGTAC